>JBBBDQ010000480.1:0-212503 GCA_037127315.1 Ascarosepion bandense
TATATATATATATATAATCAGGATACGTGTAGCAGCGGATGTCAACAAAAGTTCAAAGATACATTCACCCTGACAGTTGGATTGCATACCCGTAGATTTGAAACATAAAGAAAGTGGGTTAGGTGATAGAGAGAGAGTTAAAAAGAAAGGGTAATTATCTTAAAGCGTAAACGAAAAGGGAAGAAGAAAGAAGAGAGGAATAAATTTAAAATAGAAAGAAAAGATGATAGGAGAAAATAAGAAAATAAAAATAAATATTATAAATCAACGATGAAAGGATAAGAAATTGGAGTCTAAAAAACTTAAAAATATATTTAAGAGATAATCCGTTAATCTGTTGTGATCACAAAATACTCACACCACTATATAAACAAAATTATACTTATTATACAATCAGCAAAACAAATATAATACAATATAAAATTTTTAAAATTTTAAATTAAAAAGTAAGCCTAATTATTCTATTTAAATTTAGTTGTTTAAACTTAATTATTTAGTTTAAAAATAAATTTACATATTACTAGTGAAAATATAAGAAATTGGAATTTTTAAAAAACCTAAGAAAATTAAACAATTAACATATAATAGTTAATCAATTCGTTTTAATCATAATTACCACCACACCACTATATAATTAAAATAATACTAATTATTCGGTTAACAATACAATAATAATAATAATACCATAATGTAGGTAAATTTTTCAGTCAACAGTACAGTTATAATACCGTATAACTTTAGTACTGTAAAAAAACATATATATGTACACATACAACTCACACACACGTAAATGCGTACACACATACCCACATACACATATATATGTATACCCATATGTGTACACATATACATATATACATATACACACATATGAACACACACACACACACACACACATATATATATATATATATATACATGCAAACACCAGCAAAAACAAATATGTAAGCAATACCATAAACATATATATATATATATATATATATATATATATATATAAATAAAAACCTTGACATCTATAATAATGGTTTACAATTCAACAATATATATATTCCGTAGAATAGTGTGATGTGTGTAAAGTCTTCAGAGGAATGAATGAGGTGCTAAAAGTTTAACATAGTTTAAACCGGCTCCTGTGTCGACATTTAAAAATTAATTCCCTCTTCAGATTCAGCAGATCCAATTGTTTTTTGTGTTTTACAATAGTTATCTTTTTATCCAGGCATAAGTGACAGCAATCTTTAAAGTTGGTGGGTGTGTTGGATTTTTTAATGATATTCCAATTAATTATGGGGGTTAGATTATTGTCTTTCAATGACAAGAGATATTTTGATAGAGCTGCCTGGTTTCTTAGTTCAGGGTTGGAAAAGGAGTGTGTGTGATTGTACAACCGTTGCTTCCAAGCACCTGCAGAAATACCAATGAAGTATGATATACTACCCCTTCTGTCATACACTCTCTACCCATAGGACACTCATTTTTTATTCTGCAATTGAATTTAGGTGTATGACTGTCACGTCCAGCTTGCATTCCTTATGTTTGGTAAATTCCGGGCAACTTTAGGGTTGCCTTGGTTGGGAGTTACAAAACTGAGGCTGGCTCAACTAGGAGTTGTTACTCTGGAGCTGGCTTAACTAGGAGTTGTTACTCTGGAGCTGGCTTGATCAGTGGTAGTAGGTTTCAGGTTATCAGTTTGGTTTTTATATCTAGATAAAGTTCTTCTATTGAGGGAACTGATTATACTTTCTATATAAGAATATGAGTGTTATCCTACTACTGTATGAACAGGATACTCCTTTGGATTCTTCTATACTCACACTGCATGCTGGTATATATATATATATATATATATATATATATATATATATATATATATAAAAGAGTTTTTAAATGTAAAACACTTGAGTTGTATAGCCAGATAAGTCAGTTGAACTTTTCTTAATTTATTGAGATATATAAGAAAAGAGTTTAAGTTGAAGACTCTATTGTCTATTTCAAAAGATAAAATTTTTCATATTTATTTATGCATCTATTTTTTGGATATTAGTTTATTAATTAACCTTTTTGCTGACTGTTCACCATGAAAACTTGCACTTGCTTAAGCCCTTAACAGAAAAATAATATCCCAATATTGAGTATTTCCTTCAACTTTTTATAATATTGTACTGAAAAGAGTTGTATATTAAAAATGTCATGGTCCTGCAAGTTCCACAAAATTTTCTATAATTTGTAAATTATAATAAAATGAACTGTATCCAAAATTAGGGATATATTTAATTTTTCACTGCCACTGTTTCACTTTTTTTCCAAAATGCATTTCATAAGGACTAAATCCTATTAAACTGGAAACATTGACACAGATTGAACTTGTTTTTCATTGTTTTATTCTGATAGAAAGTATAATAGACATCTAATAATTGAGTTTTTTTTACAAAAATTACATAGATAGCTTTATGATTACTCAAGCAATGTATATAAATATAAATTTTTTTTTTTCAAATTGAGAAAGAAATACATAAGGAAGGCGAGTAGCAATCGATATTCTTTGTATATCCGTCTTAATCACAGCATTATCTGGTGGGCTTCTTGTTTTACTCTTTTTAGCCATCTTCTGCTCTGCGTTTCTCTTCAGTTTACATTGCATCGACAATTGTTGAAAGTATTGTTATTTTTTGAAAGATCGAGATCATGTAAAAATTTATTTTATTACTCGTTATAACATAGTTGTATAATTAGTTGCTATATAAATGTACTGGTTATTTTTATTTTTTGTTTAAAACAAAAAATTCTAAACATTTAACAAAAATAAAAAATAATCAGAACATTTGCAATAAATATTCATTAATAATATTTACAGAGTTTCTGTACTATACAATAAAAATAGTCACAATTTAAAGTAAAACAAAGTTTAATATTGGTCAAAAATAAAAAATTTATAATTAAAAATAAACAATTGATAAGTTTGAATATCATAAATTATATATTTTTTTTTTAATCATTTCACCCTGAACAAGGCGGAAATGCCACTGATGAGCGGGGGACTACATAATTGTAAAAAGATTAATTAGAAGAGAGTGAGGAGTACAAACTAGTTATAAAGGAGCAATAGAAAGATGAGAATGCAGGTGTGATGACAGATACATAGGTGGAGAGAAAGGGAAGGATATACGGGGGTGGGGAGAGAGCTAGAGTCCAGTGGTTAATAGATGAGTATTGACATTGCATTTAAATTTCTGGAGGTTGTAGCCATCAGGAAAGCAAGAATATGGGAGTGAGTTACACAGGCGGGAAGTGTGAGAGCAGAAGCTGCATGAGTAGAATTGTCATCTGCACTTGGCTAACCTAATTGTGAATGGGTGGGACTCAGTTGCTAGTCTGGTTGCATGAGTAAACACCTGTTGGGGAGGCACCAGTGACTTAAGTTTGTCCGAGCAGAAGCCATGAAAGTATTTATAGAACAAACAAAGGGAGGCCACATTTTGATGGTGGGGAAGTGGCTGCAGTTGAGCCGCCAGATCAGTACCTATTACATTACAGACTCGCCTTTGGAGCCTGTTGAGAATACTGAGGAGAACAGCAGGGGCGCCTGACCATAAATGGCAGCAGTACTCCATGCATGGACGGATGGTTGACTTGTATATATGCAGGATGGATTCAGGCGGAAAAAACATTCTGGATCAACATAGTGACCCAACCTTCTTAGCAGCATATTATGGATTCGATATAGTGGTTCCATTTGAGGTCTGAGGAGAGGGTAAGGCTGAGGAGGCGCAGTGTATTGCTCTCAGGGAGAATTGCTTGGTCCATGCTTATGGGAGGCAGGAGAGGTTGCCTGTGATGGTTGACAGACAACAGCATGGTCTTAGACGCATTGAAGTTGACAAGCCACTTCTTGCCCCAATTCACTACAGAGTGTAGATCCTGTTCAAGGTCAGTAGCGAGATTGTGTCTATCCGCCACAACAGGTTTCTTACTGGTGCGGGAGTATATTGTGGTGTCATCTGCGTAGATCCCTACGTGACCCTTGATCTCATTGATGAAAATAAAGAAGAGCGTTGGGCCCAGGATAGAGCCCTGTAGGACACCAGCATTCGTGCTGTAGGATGAAGAGGCATGCCCAGTCAAAATGACCTTCATTTTGCGGTTATTTAAAAAAGATTGGATTAAGTCAAGCAGGCAACCGGTAATACCGTAACACTGTAGCTTGCATAGAAGGCCAGAGTGCCAAACCCTGTCAAAAGCCTTGGAGATGTCCAGAGCAACCGTGCGAGTCTCGTCAGACTCATCAAGGGCCTGGAGCATGTACTCCGTCACGGTTGTTAGCAAGTTGGCCGTGGACCTGGCAAAGCAGAAGCCATATTACCTGTCAGAGAAGAGTTTGTGGGCAGTAAGATGTTGAACTATTTCAGCATTGATTATGGCCTCGAACACTTTCCGAATATCGGTAGAAGACTTATAGGGCGATAGTTGGAGGGGTCTGAGGGTTCACCACAATTCTTAAATACAGGAACGACTGAAGAGAACTTCCAGCATGCAGGAAGCAGAAAGGCAGTAGTTAAACAGTTTAGAGAGGACAGGGGAAAGTTCAGGAGCACACCTCTTAAGGACTATCACCGGGATTCCATCATCTCCACTCGCCTTATGGGGGTCAAGTTTTGAAATTACTCAGGATACTACTGTCGGGGTAATATATATGTCGTGCAGTTTGGCCTCAGTTCTTATAGGGAAGTCGGGTGGGTGTACTCTAGATGAGTCAAATGTGGAGTTGGATGAGAATCTGCGTGCAAAGCACTCAGCTTTGTTCGCAGATGACATGAGAACCTCAAATTCATGGATTAAAGGAGGTATTGAGGATTTGCTATCGTTCAGCACTCGTTTGCAAATCCTCCAATAGTCCTTGGAGCCGAACTTGTGGTCAGCTATGCACTGTCGCATTCTCTCAGCAAACAACCGTTTGGCATCATTTAGGGTTCTCTTGCACTCATTGCGAGCAGACATGAATAGGCGCCTATTTTGATCAGATGACTGTCTCCGGAATAGACGGAAGTAATGGTTCCTAGAAATTTGTAATAATTACTTTATATATATATATATATATATAATGTGAGTTTGTAACCCCGGGTTTCATGCTTTTGCGATCGTCAGACAAACTGATTAATTTTTTTTTTTTAAATTGTTTATATTCGTGTATTTTTGTGGAAGTGGGGGAAAAAATCTGTCGTCACGACAGATGCAGACATACACATATATACATTTGTGCGCCCATCAACACGCGCAAGGACACACACACACACACACACACACACACACATGTACACGCGTTTGGTCACTGAGGCTTGCATAAACATACACATGCGAATCGTGCAGGGTTCGGTATATATATATATATGTATATGTGTGCCGTTGCACACATACACACTCATTCGGTTGGCATATTCGAATGGTGTGTAGCGATGTCAACGCGCGAATAGCTGTCGATTTCTCGTACGTACACGTCAAGACAGACGCAGACATATATATACATATACATTTGTACACCCATCAACGCGTGCAAGCACACACACACGTATGTGCGTTTGGTCACTGAGGCTTGCATAAACATACACATGCGAATCGTGCGGGGTTCGGTATATATATGTATATGTGTGCCGTTGCACATATACACATTCATTCGGTTGGCATATTCAAATGGTGTGTAGCGATGTCAACGCGCAAATAGTTGTCGATTTCTCGTACATACATATGTACTTTTGATGGGTTCTGTGTGAAACTATGGTAGGTAAGAATTGCTATTATTTTATTTAAGGCTGTATTATTTTTGTTTTAAAGTCGGTTATTGGCTTGTTTTATTATTTTTTGTGGTTGTGTATATTTACATGGTGGAAATTCTAATTTGTAGTGCTTGTTAGTGTTTATTAATTATCAATTTTACTATGGCAGAGATGTGTGATTTCTTTTTTTTGTTTTTTTTTATCCATTTGGTATAAATTGTGATAATAGGAATTTATTTTCATGTCTGCATCTCTACTATTCTACAATAATGATCCATGGACAAAAAAACAAAACCACAACTTATTCTATGTAACAATGGGTAGCTATGATGGAGCAGTGACATGCGAATTAGTAGGCATACTCATTCTTTCACACCTAGCCAGAATCCTGGATAAAAAGGACACGGGACTATACAGAGATGACGGACTTATCCTGATAAGAGAACCCAATGGTCCCAAATTAGATAGATTTAGGTAAAAAAATAGTAAACGCTCTAAAATCCATTGGATTCAAAATAGAAATCAAAGCAGGTATAAAAACAGTAAACTCTTAGATGTTACCCTCAACTTGGACAAAAACACATATGAACCATACAGAAAAGATAATGACGATCCAACTTACGTACACACATCCTCCAACCACCACCTTCAATCATCAAACAAATACCCATATCAATCAGCCGCAGACTAACCTGAAAATTCATCTAACATACAGATTTTCACTAACAAAAGAACACCATACGACGAAGCACTAAAGAAATGTGGATACAAACAACAACTACAATATACAACTTCGCAATAAAAAAGCAAAAACAGAAAAAGAAATATCATCTGGTTCAATCCACCATACAACAAAGCCGTCAAAACAAACATAGGTAAGACATTCCTGAATTTATTAGAAAAACACTTCCCAGTGACAAACCGATTAGCAAAAATATTCAACAAAAACGTCAAAATTAGTTACAGCTGCACAAAAAATATTACACAAATAATAAAAAGCCACAACAAAAAATTAACAAACTACAATAATGCAATTGAAGAAACTCAATGCAACTGCAGAAACGGAACTACATGCCCAATCCAGAGAAATTGCCAGCAAACAAATATAGTATATAAAGCCAAGGTAAGTGCAAACAACAACACAATGTACTACATCGGTGCCACTGAGGGACCATTTAAGAAAAGAAATAGCAACCACAATCTTTCATTCTCCAACAGAAAATACTTGAACAGCACTACGCTATCAACATACATATGGCATCTAAAAGACAGAAATATTTCACCAACAATAAGCTGGGAAATACTGAAAAAAGCACCTGCTTACAACAACATTAAAAAAAATGCCTACTTTGTCTACACGAGAAAGTAGCAATTATATCACATACCCTACAAAAGAACTTACTAAACACGAGATCAGAACTAATTTTCAAATGCAGACATGAAAATAAATACCTATTATCACAATTTATACCAAACAGATAAAAAAAAAATCGCACGTCTCTGCCATAGTAAAATTGATAATTAATAAACACTAACAAGCACTACAAATTAGAATTTCCACCATGTAAATATGCACAACCACAAAAAATAATAAAACAAGCCAATAACCGACTTTAAAACAAAATAACAATACAGCCTTAAATAAAATAATAGCAATTCTTACCTACCATAGTTTCACACAGAACCCATCAAAAGTACATATGTACGTACGAGAAATCAACAACTATTTGCGCGTTGACATCGCTACACACCATTCGAATATGCCAACCGAATGAGTGTGTATGTGTGCAACGGCACACATATACATATATATATACCGAACCTCACACGATTCGCATGTGTATGTTTATGCAAGCCTCAGTGACCGAACGCGTGTACATGTGTGTGTGTGTGTGTCCTTGCGCGCGTTGATGGGTGTACAAATGTATATATGTGTATGTCATGCGTCTGTCGTGACGACAGATTTTTTCCCCCACTTCCACAAAAATACACGAATATAACCAATTTTTTAAAAAAAAAATTAATCAGTTTGTCTGACGATCTCAAAAGCGTGAAACCCAGGGTTACAAACTCACACCTATCTATATGAATATGTTTGCTCTATCACTGATATTGAGCACTTTTACATAAGTACCACGCATATATAATATGTAAACAATATAATATATATAACAAATTACATATATATATATGCATACACTTTTCACACACACATATATATATATATATATATATATATATATATATATATATATATATTTATTTAAATCTTGTGATGTCATTTCTGATGAAACATGCTAAGAATTTAGAACTTGAAAGTTAGCATTTGTTCAGAAAGAGTATAAATGAGAGCTGATAAGTTCAATAGATTTAATGAGCATTTGGCCCTGATGAGTAACTTATAGATTATTACCTATTGAGTGCTTTTTGGTAGAAGTTTTGCTCACCTGAAAAAACACATAATTTTTACATATTTTTTTCTGTTGTATCATTATTATTATGAATCTATATTTACTTATGTAAAAATCTATATTCAGTTCAACATATCTGTAAAATTTTTATACTTTTACTTTAGTGTAGAAAAATATGTTAGTCTGCCTTTGTCGATATAAAAGTGCTATGACCTAAAAAAAAAAAATACATAATCAGTAAGTCCTTTTTAGCTCTTTGATTCTTAATTTTTGCTGGCTTCTGTCCAGTTAAAACCAGTCATACTGGTGACGCTATCATCCATTTATCTGATGCATGAAATATTAAAGATTTTATATGGATGCCTAAATATATGGGCTTTAGATGTAGTTATGAAATACACTCGTTACATAATTTTTATAAGGATATTTCTATAACTTTCATTTCTTCTGAACCTGTATGGTGTATGTGTAGTTGCTGTATTTAGTAACATTGCTACAATTGCATTATTTACATGACTGCTTACTATTTACATCTTGTTTGCTATTGTGTGAAATCTTTCATTCCCTGTTGTAGTACTTGTCTCTGAAGGAAATCAATGAAGTTTGGTGGCTGTAGGAACAGAAGAGTAACATGTAGAAAAAGAATAATTGAGCTATTTACCATGGCTGAGGAAATTTTCAAACATAGCTGAAACTTGTAAGACTGTAATAGCTACTTTATTAGTAGAATAACTGTACATTTCTCACTATGTCTCTGGTATTAATCAAAGGATTTTAATTACATATACATTTTGATTTGCTTAAGTTTATATATTGGTTTCTCTCCAAGAGAGGAAGTGTGTGTGTGTGTGTGTGTGTGTGTGTGTGTGTGTGAAAAGGTATGAGAAAAATTGGTTAAATTCATAAAACATACCCAATTTTTGGCTTTTATGTAATTGCAGAACTTTTCATATGAGGACAACATATGAAATCAAGTAGAGAATTATCAAACACTACATTTTTTTTTTGATATGTTTGACTAGTAAACAATAAAAAATTATACTTTCATCTTAAGTCTGTGGTCAAACTATGGATTTAAATAAAATATAACTTTGTCTATGTTGGAAAATTTCATATTATGATCATGAGTCCCATGACTCCCCAGAGTAGTAGGGGTACCACAGTACTGCAGCTGCATTAGAAGTGGTCTATCTTGAGCAAGATTGCCTGATAGAGTCCAACCCTCTCAAGGCTGGTTTTGAATCTAGTTAACCTTCTAGACTAGTTGTCACCCAAGGCAACCCAATCTGTTCTGTTATTTACCCATAACTAAGCGGGGTGGATGGGAGAAAAGATAGATTCATAACTTTCCCAAGGGTATTAGCATGCTAAGTGAATATAATAAATTCAACTCTCCTGTTCTTCAATCTGAGCTGCTATCCATTACTCCTTGTGACCCACCTCTCTCTCTCATATATAAGTCTGTCACAAAAAAAAAATAATTAACATTCCTACATTTTATCTACAAGTGATTTTTTAATGCAATTTTTATAGATTTTTTTCTTCACTAATAGGATATATTGATGGGTATTTTTAATTCACATTTTAATTTGATCATATTTTCTTGATTTAACTTCCTAAACAGATGTGTGTTGTGGTGCAGTGGATACCGACTCGGAATGAGAGGTTGAGATGCCGAGTTCGAATCCAGTTGAATTCCTTGCATTCACTTATGCACAAATACCCTTGGGAAAGGTATTAATCCATATCTTCCCTCCAGTTATGGGTTAAAAAATAGGACAGATTGGGTTCTATAGCCTTGGCTGGCAACCAGTCTACTGCAGAAAGCAATAGCAACCTACTGTAGGATAATCTTCTGCCCAGTCAGTCATGCCTCTCACGAGACATGATCGCCCAAATCGTGTATCACGTATGGCATTTAACTGACTGAACTTCCTAACCAGAACATTATAATTATGTATGAGGTCACCTTGCAAGTATAAAATAAAAATAACTTAAAAAAGCATTAAATTTTAATAGTTAAAATGTTAAATATAGTATTTCTTTTTGTTATGTTGTTTCATTAATCAAATATAAAATAACTGAGGCTATGGGTATCAAGCTTTGACTTTCTTTCTGAAACTATCATCACTTCTATGTGTATACAATTAAGAAGAGATTGTTTCTTTGATACACTCTTTATAGTTGTTGCTAACATTGTTTCTAAGAAAAAGAAAGTGACAATTGATATGGCTTCCCATATTTCTTTCCTTTTTTTTAATTTATTATGGAACTGTCTTATTATTTATCTGCTTGATCTAACGCTTAACAAGAGATTATTAACATTGTCTATTGCTCACATTAAAATAATTTTTTGGCATGAGATTGTCTTTGAATTATATTCTTCACATTTGGGAGCACACAGTGTCTGCCCATTTTAAATAATTTCTGTTTGTCAAACTCCAGATTAATTTGATTGCTAAATGTTGTCTGTGGAGTTATAAAGGATTATAACTGCACACTCTTTTTTTTTTTTTTTTTTTTTTTTTTTTTTTTTTACACACAAATTGTAAAGAAAGAAAAAAAAGAATTTTGTTGCAAGAAAGTTTGCTTCAACATTTTCACCAATATATGAAGCATGTAGACTAAACTACTGGAATAAAATTGTATGAAACTAGAATCTGAGGTCTGATTCATCTATGCATGCTAAAAAAAATTATTGGAAATTATGACTGGTGTTAACTATTCTAGTGTTACATCAAAAATAATTCAAGCATTACTCAGTTTAATGTGTATGCTTGTATATATAATATTCTAACATGAGCAAAAAAATGAGTGAATTTCAGTCTCAAGCCAGGAATTTATCAGAGATGGTATATATTTTTATTAAACTGTCATTAGTTTTAATTCATGTAGATGTTAATATACAAAAATAAAACCTCTATAAAACAGGTGACCTACTTATAAATAGATCACCTGTTTTATAGCAGTTTTATTTTTGTATATTGAAATAAAACTAATATATGGTGTGACTGGTAAATTGTTGTCATTTTATATTTTTAATTTCTTACATGCATGCTGTTTTGTAAACAGCACAATATAGTAGGGTCAGTTAGGCACCATCAGTAAGTAAAAGAATACCATGGTGCAATTTGCTCAACCAGAAATTTGGAGACAGCATGCTGTACTGTTTGGCATTTGAGCTGGAAGCTCTAATATGAACATTTCAGAGTGTTTGGGTGTCAAGCTGAGGACAGTACAGAGGATTTGGAAATAGTTGGATGAGTCTAATGTTGATTACCAAGGTACAGCAGCTTGGAAAAATTGCTTTGATCATTCTGAAGAAAAAAATCCCCCAGATTTGTAGGTGAGAGCCTCAGACTCAACACTGAAGCTTAAATCAAGTGCCTTGAGGAGATAGTGCTGCTCTTGGTCAAGATAGTGGCTACTGGAAGATCCTATATCTGGCAACAGGACTCTGCACCATGCCACACAAGCAGAAGAACCCAGTTAGGGCTGTCAGACATTTTTTTTGACCACATCACCACTTACATCTGGCCACCTAGCTTCCCTGCAACTCCTGCAGTTGAGCAAAAGACCAACAGAACTCCTTGTAATACTAAAGATGAACTGAAGGCAAGCATTCACCAATTGAAACATGGAGACTGTCTAGAAAAGTTTCAGGAGATTCTAAAGTTGTCTGAAAGCCATGGTTGAAGCAAATGGTGATTTTATTGACTAAATTTTTGTAAATATATCTTTTAAAATGAGATGTCAGCGTTATTTTTATTTTTGCATAATTTAGATAACAATTCATTCATTGCACCCTGTGTGTGTGTGTGTGTGTGGATATAATCTGACATCTATTCATTAGGCAAATAGATTTTATAGATATTTACTGGTGCTCTCACCCCAAAACAAATGTGGCAAAAGGTCATTTTAAAGTGGGTTTATTGGTAGTACCTTGGAAATCTCTAAGTACTTAAGCTGTGGGAAATGGCCTACTGGGGCTTGGATTAAAATAGAAATTCCAGCCAAGGTTAATGAATTTTAGATATTTACTGATGCTTCCACCATGCTACAGATGCAACACATGGTCAGTTTATGGTGGCTTTATTGGCAGTACCATGGAAAAATTCTGAAATTTCCTTCAGCACTTCTTCTTTTAGGGATGCCTCAACACCAGTCAATAAATTCAGCCCCCTCCTTAGGGAGAGGTAAACCTGGGGAGATAGTCTCTTGGAGCTTGAATTAAAATATAAATCCCAGCCAAAGGCAAATAGATTTTGTTTCCCAGTGGAAAAACTGTTATAGAACTCAATGGGCAGAACCCATTTTAACTGCAGGTGAAACAAGTCAACTTATTAAAGCACAGGTTTATGTTAGCTGAAGGCTATCAGTTAAATACTTGTGCTGGGTAGTAAATATACATTTGAACTATTTAACAGTGTAAGAAGGTGAATTATAAGAATTAAATTTTATCAGGGTATTTCTTGAATCACTGTTTATCACAATTTATTAGTCTTTATGTTATACAGATCAAAGTTTTCATATTTGGACTCCCATCTTTAATATAATTACATCATACAGAATGCAATATTTGTTCTATTTTTATAAAAAAGTGTCTCACATAAGGGCTAACACACCAGCACTCTAGTTATCTAAGAAGACATTTTTAGTTGGTCATAAATGGAAGATGACCTAACATAATGCTATGTGGCATGTGCCAGACTTTGTTGTTTCCATTACTTTTTCAGACATATTAAAAGCATTCATGGTAGCTTTCAATCTGAAACAGGAAATGAAAAGGTACACTGCTCATGACACTAGTCAAGAACCACAGTGACTTCTTCAAAGTGACCAGGTCTTTTGTGTTTATGGTCTGAAATGAGAGAAGTCACTGGCAAAGGTGTGTTGAGAAAAGAAATATTTTTATTCATCAGATGTCAAAAGGATGATCAAGTTCAACTAGCAGTTCAAGGGAATCATCAATCACAACTGAGCAGTTCAAATTTCTATTAGTCATATACTGCATGAGAATATCAAGTAGAAGTCCTGTCTGATGAGGAATGGTAACTCATGTTTGACAAGACCTGGGTAAAAAGTGTGACTTGCTGAAGAAGCTCTAGCTTTCTGAGGAGTCCGACATGCTCTGGTTCTTTAGTAAGTACTTTGACCAGGATTAGATGGTGAATAGATGGAATGAGAGGTGGCTCTGCAAAATCCCCATGGAAATACCCATAGTGATGCACACCAACTTCAATGCTGTCTTTGTTGGTCTGAAGATTGTGTACAAAAAGACCATGTCATGCCACTCCCTTTTTTCTAGCAAGATGTCAATGTCATTATCTATGTTGAAGTACTGGACATGGTGATCAAACTCTAGATGGTAAAGGATATATATGTTCCAGTAGAACTCAGCTCCCTCTCACATGTGATCCAAAAATGGCTGGCTGTGAATTTTTGCAATCTTATAACCTTTAACATGCAAAGTCCTAACGCTCTTGATTTGAATGCTCTGAACTACTACATGAGGGCTATTATTGAAAAGAAAACGATCAGCTTCACAATATCAAAAACTTGTTGACATCAGCTGTTGGGGATATGATGATCAACATAAATAAGAAGCACTTATCTTGAACATGTAATGCTAATGAGGTTGCATAGAGATTGTCGGTTATTTTATTACAGAGACTTTCCTTGATTTTGAGGGTTTTTTAAGTGGAAAATGTATATATATATTTTGTTTTTTGTACTGATTTTTTTCTGTTGAATATTTTTGCTTTTTGTATATTTCAGGCAAAGCACATGAGTACATATATACTTTTGTCCTGATGAGGTTTCACATTGAAATAAGAAATCTAAACTTGACCAATATTTATATTTATGCATGAAATGTTACACTTTTTCATCTAATATATAAAACTCAAATCTGTGTGTGCATTGGTTCAGAATTTTTAAAAATTAATTAAAACTGTGATATCAGACAAATACCTTTTTATTATCTATATATCTATCAATATGTCTTATCCAAGTTAGCATTTCTTGCTTAATATTAATAACTCATTTGCATATTTAACCTTACAAGTCAAATTTAAAACAATAAAAAAGTTTATTTTTTTCATTTGTTTCCAATATAGTCTTTTGTAACCTTTATAAATGTATGGTATTTTTGTTAATGGCTTTAATAATTTGATTGCTGAGTTATTAAATAAAGCCACGCTCTATCATGAAAGTGATGATCCCCTTAACATTTAGGTTCTAACTTGGGAGTAAAAGGCAATATGCAGTTTTGGCATTTAGCCATGGTATATTTTGAAATTCTAGCAAATATTATAATCTTCTGTGTATGAAATAAACAATTACTAAAATGTGTAAACTTATCAAACTGCTTTAATTATAACAATTTTGCTAATACCATTTTACAACATATGTAAATCCCTCAAAAATAACATTGTAAGATTTGGTCATTGAAATAGTGATTACTGGAAGTAAAACAGCCCAAGAACTTTTTAGGATGCTTTCATAGTTACAGTGTTTTAGCTATTGTATCCTCTGGTCTTCTTTTTCAGGTAACTGTTATATTCAGTAATGTTTTAAAATTACAAATTTAAACCAATATTCAATTCATAGAAATATCCTATTCTTGTTTGGTTATCTATATATCTTGTATTGGTTAATTATTTGGTTATTTCATCATTTTTTCGTTGTGATGTTGCTTCTGCTTAATTCCACTGTGTAACTCAAACATTGAAATTGGGAAAATCGGGTAGACTGCTATGCCTAACCAATCCTGTTTATCCACTACGTCCTTGCTTCTTATCCCATATTGGCTATAAGCGTAAGACAATGTCAAGTAATTTTGGAGTTCTAAACATTGTTTTTTCCTGATTAAATGTTCTCATATGGTGCTCAACTTTCTGGTTAGCCTACTGAGGAGGTTATCAAGGTCTAGTATGTATCCAGGTTTTTTCAGTCACCTAATTCTTCAATTTTGCCCTGCCTCTTTTCTGACATTGTTCTATAATCATCTGCTTTCCCTTTATATATGATCAGCTATATCTGACTTTACACTCTCTGCATGGACTCTGATTTTCCAACTTTCTTTCAGCCTAACCTTTAAAGAGTGGCTGGTCTTGCCTTTGGTCTTGCCATAATTATATAGACATCTAAACACAATTCTTAGTCATATTCATATTTGATGATGACTTGATTCTGGTTAGATATCTTCAGATATATCAGAAACCCAAGTAGAAATTAGAATTCTGTGAAGGAATGTTGCTCAGATATATAAAAATAATAATATACATATATACATAATCATATGATGAAATTTGTTTCGCCTTGAAAAATATTGCGTTATTTGTGACTGCATCAGATTTTTACCACACCCAAACATTATTGTCTTTAGTGTCGATTAGTTTTTCTATGGCCATTTTCTGTGATGAACGTTACTCCAAGGAAGCGTACAAAAATTTTAATGTTGCACAAACACACTGGCATGCCTGACAGATTGCAGATATTGTTGGTGTCAGCCTTTCAACTGTCAATTGTGTCAGTAAGGCAAAAGAAACTGGATCCATCAGTCCAAGACTTAAAGGAAAATGCGGTCAGAAGAGAAAAAAAAATGCTAAGAGAGAATGTATATGTGATCAAGGAAAGTGGGAAAGATCCTAGGAAGACATTATTTGTTTTGTTTCAATTAAGGGTGTACATTTTTTATTTTATTTTTTCTTAGATCGTTTCACCCCAGTAAAGCAATAAAGCTACTATGATGCAAGAGGTTAGAAAATATGAGAAAAAATACTTAAGGAGAGAGAACAATAAAAGAATAGTAGGAATTAAGAAGACAAAAGATAACAATTGACTTTTAAATTTTTAAAGATCAAAGTTGACTGTGGTATTATTTGAGCATTGGGCAGCAAAATGTCACCATATCTTTTACTGAAGTCCCATTGATGTCTGTGCTGTTTTCATGTTTGCCTCTGCTCTTATGCTGATATATTCCTGTTCAAACATTGCTATCCATGGACCATATGTTTACTTCAAAAGACAGCCATTAATTTGCTTAATGACACCTGGCTACAGAGCATTGATCTAACTTCGGATAACTTTTCTGGCATTGCCATAGTTGCTGCTGTTGCAGTTAGGTGACTTAATCAATGAGGCACTAAGCTTGGCATTAAACCAGAATATGACTATTTCAGCAATTGGGTAAATATATATAATACAGTTCATCTGATAAAAATATTAGTTCTTTAATCTTCTATTATTACTTAAAAAATGACTTTTCATAATTTGACATTATTTTGATTGTGTATTTCATTAGAATTAGTCTAATGGAAGAAGATTTAATGTCTTTGCTTTCAAATCAATTTTTTTTTTCAGAGCTGTTAGCTGTTATGTCAGAACTGCCCTAAACCCCAAAACACTTCCCTAACTTTATTATATTATTCTTCAGATAAATAATAGAACATCATAACAGCAGTGGATAATCATATTATATTGCATTTTATTCACTAACTTTATTTAAAGAGAAGAAATGAGAAAACTTGTACCTAGGTTGCAACCATATTTTTGTACTTCTTTTTTAAATATGACAACAATTGGTTTAACAGTGACAAGTATTAGCAATGTTAAAACTGTTTTGCAGATTTCATATTAACTGGATTCATTAGGATGCATTGCAAATATTCAAATTAAAAAGCTATTCTCTAGATTTGGATGAAATTCTTTAAATTTATGTTAGTTACAATGTCACTTTAAATAGTTCTCTGTTACCTCATAGAATTGGCTGTTCAGTTTTTGGAGAGACTGGTATTGTACATTTTGTAAAGACCTTGGTAGGATGTTTGGCCTAAAATTAAAACCATAATTTTTGATAATTAAGGACTAATGAAATCTTTCAAATTGTGTTCATATCACTTGTGTACATGCACTATTTCTCAATAAATTGAACTTTTGTTTTGGCTGTTGACAACTATTTTTATTGCCTGGCCAGCTGGGGTATATTTGATTAGGGTTGGCTTTATTAAATTGGATACCATTTCATATTTGGTTTTATTCAGAAAAACAATGTGTATTAAAGACATTCCAATACAATTTTCAAAATATATTGTGCTTTTTTTTATATACTTAAGGCCTGTATGTTTTTGAAAACAAAGCATATATTTTTGTATTATATAGATTTATAATGTTAGGTGAAAATATATTAAAAACTAGACATAATTAGAGGTTAAGAATTCATTTTGAAAACTTGTCTATTTAGACATTTATGTGTTATAGAATTTTTTAAATATTGGAAATGTGTATCATCAATATGGATAATTATCTCTATCTATATATAACATATTTGGATGTTAGTATTTTTTAACATTTTTAAACAAGTTATTATGAATGTAATTTTGAAATGTTAGCCATGAATATATGAATTATATAGATAAAATTTATAGGTAATATATATTATCTTTGTATTTATTTAATGTAAATTGTTTATGAGTGCAGTGAATGACTATATAGAAAAATGAATTTGAAATTACCTTCTGTGCATTTAAAATATGTTTTATTTTCCTGTAGACATTTAGTTATTGATCTCCTTTTGATTTTAGTAGATATTTTCCTTTCTTTTATTCATGTTTTTATTGTAGCTAACATTTTCTTGGTTCAGACATACTATTCTGTGTTTTTTAGATGTCTACTTTTAATTTCATAATTTTATGTAGTTTAATCAGCTTCCTTCTGTAATATGATAAAATATATTTTGTTATTAAAATTTTGCATTTAAAATTTTTCATAAATTTTGAGGTTCATGCATTTTTTTGCATGGCAGAAGGAAACATGGAAGTTATAAAAACCTTGTGAAAATGAATTTTGTGATTCCTTTGTTTCATTTCACATATAATAAAACTCTAATAAAAATCTAAGGTTAATAAATTAGGAAACTAAGCTGCTGTATAATTATGTCTATAAAATTAATTCTAAATATTGAATTAGAAAGATATTAGTATTTTTTTCTAAGTATTAACTCAATGACTTGCCAAGATTTCTTGAATAATCCTTTCTCCAAATCTTTTTAATACATTTGCTTTGAGCTTAATAATTATTGTGTGTGTATGTGTGTAAGGTTTTATTTAAAAATTTGTGAACTGTTTGTTGAATAAAGGAAACCATAGTGGAATTGTATCAGATGAACATATTAAATCTGATTATTTTTAGTATGTGTAAAATAATTGTATGTGTATTTACTAAATATTATGTATCTTGTAAAAGAATCTGTTATCTATCTTTCGTTAATACAATTCTGTTGTGTCATTGTGAATAGGCTGGCAAGAGAGACCCTTAAGTAATTTTTTTCTACACTCTGCATTTTTTTTTATCTTTTAATTAACTTTTAATTAGTTAACTTTAATGTAATATCATCATTTTATATGCACATCTGTTTAGTTGATTTCAACAGTAAACTTATTTTTGTGCTTGAATTTATGGTAGAATACAATCAGATGTGTGTTGTGGTACAACGGATATCGACTTGGAGCTACAAATCGAGGAGCCGAGTTCAAATTCCAGTTGAATTTTTTGCATTCACTTATACCCTTAGAAAAGGTATTAATCCATTGTCTTCCTTCCAGTTATAGGTTAAATAATAGGACAGATTGGGTTCTATAGTCTTCGTTTGAAACCAGTCTATTGCAGAAAGCAATGGCATCCTACTGTGGAATAATCTTCTGCCCAGTTAGTTATGTCTCTTTTGAGACATGATTGCTCAAAAGCGTGTATCATGTATGGCACTTAACTGACTGACAATGTACATCATGAAAATATTTAGTTATGTCTGTTTCTGTTATGTTCATATCATAAATACTTATCTGATAAGATTATTTATTTGATAACAATCTGTGTTCTCAAAAGCCAAATGACCTTAACATGTGTTTATAATATATTTTTTCAAAATAAAGAGGATTATATATGAATGATTTATGAAACTATTACAAAATTCCTTGTGAAATTTTTGTGCTTTATGAATGAAATATATTAAAAATTAGTCCATTATTTAATCACTGCTTCTTATTCCCTCTTTCTGAAATCTTAAAAAAATTTCTAACACAGATCTTTGTTGCAAAACTACTTCCCTTATTTCACCTATTCAAATTTCATTTGTTTTGGAATTTAGAATAATAGCAAAGCATGATGATATAATTAAAAAGGAATGGAATTTTTAGCAAATTAAAAAAAAAAAATTAAAAATTTCTCTTTGAATCTACTTTTTTCGTCATTCCAAAATTTTCAAGGTGTGTATTTGCTACATTTAAATTTCTGTGATTTGTTCCTTTCATTCTCATAATCCTGAAAGTATATTAATTTTTAAACTGTTTAATTAATTCAGTCAGTGCCGTACGTGATATATGCTTGGCGACTGACTGGGCAGAAGATTTTCCTGCAGTAGGTTATCATTACTTTCTACAGTAGACTGGATGCCAGCCAAGGCTATAGAACCCAATCTGTCCTGCTATTTAATCCATAGCTGGAGGGACAAGCGACGGATTAATACCTTTTTCAAGTGAATGCAACAAACTCAATTTTTTGTTCTGAGCTTATATCTGCTGCACTACAATGCACTTTAATTAATTACTGTGTCTATATTTGTGATATATAAATTGACAATATATTTTTTTTGAAGATATATTTTATGTTAGGTTTTGGCATACATTTTGAAAAGTTTTACATTACTGTAAAGATATGTATGTTTTAAAATTCTTCAGTCTATACAACTGTATTTAGGTCTTGTATAATCATGCTGTATCTCTTGAAAGTTATTGCTTACTCATTTTAAGTAGTTTATAATAAAAATTTACTTTATAAAAGGGAATCCCTTTAAAATTAAGAAAAAAACAATTCTTACACTTAGTAAACTGTTCTCTAAACCAATTCTTTCTTAATTGAAAATTTTTGTTATAGAATACTAATGATAGTAGTTGTGCCAATTCTGTATAATAGTTTAAAAAAACAACAACAAAAACAAACTGTGGTGTTTACTCTACTTTTCTTGTTGTAGCTGTCACTATCATCCTATCCCAATTTCTTTTTGTTGGCACTTCAGGAGAGTAAAATTAGAAGTAATTACATTCAAGTCATTCTCAAGATCAGTAAGCAACCATGCAGAGTTTAGTGTTGCCTCTCTGGAGCACCCTTAGTTATTTTCCTTTGCTTCCTGATATCTTCTACATCCCCTCCCTAATTCCCTAGGAAAAACAAAAACGAAACATCCTTGTTGTTTTCAACTACTATATTCCCTTCTCTCAGTTGTGCATGTTGATTCTCCCTACTTCCAGTGAGGGATTACAATTGTGAGCCCTAATAAACCTTTTTATTGATTTTTTTTTTTCCCAGTTGCATGCTGCAACAACACTGAATATGCCTGTCACACTCTATTGCCATGCTTCTTTACTTGTCACTCATTCAATTTCTTTATCTACCCCTTCTGTATTCATTAACTTCTTTCTCTTTTGTAGCTTTGAATATTTCATTTGTATTTAATTTTTATTTTTACTTTTACTTTTCACTTAGTATTTCTTTGTATAAAGGTTACATTTAGTATTATAAAAGTCCCTGTAAATTTGGTAATACACTGGAATAGTTTTATTTTGGGCTGGCTATCCTAGTTACTTTGTGTTTTGTTTTTAATTACTTTGGTTTAACTTTTTGATCATTGACATTTAAAAAAAAATTAACACAAGAAAATGATATTTATATACAATCATTTTAAAAATTTCCTAGATTAATTTTTTTTTTTTTTTTTAAATTTTATACTGCATAGTTCTATTCTCAGCTAAAAATTATACTTTTTTTTCTTGGTTTATAGCTGGTGCCTGGGTTCACCAGTTAATCGGCTGATAATCTGTACTTGGTTATATTTGCTGATTAATTGGTCATTGGCTTTTTTTCTTCAGTTGGTTTTTATTGTTGGTCATTCTTGTTTATTAGATCGTAGAAATATCATGCGGGTTTAAGAATCATCAGTTATTTTAAACATTAAATATCTTTATATTCTACTTTGCCGATAATTCTTTTTTGCTAATCTTTATTGAAATTAATCAAATTACTGGTTATGAGCCAATTAATTGGTGCTGTCCTAATTGAAACACTTTCATTAGTAAATATTAATATTAACTACAAGTAAAAATTTGATTATCTGCATATATGACAATGTTATTAATTTACATGTATATTTTCACTATTTTCTAATTAAGTTTTATTTCTAAGCTGCAAATAGTGATATGGATATATATATATAGAGAGAGAGAGAGTGAACTAATTTTTCTGTCTTGAAATACTTTTAATTTTTCATATTTGTTTTCCATCTATTGGTTTTATTACTAGTTATCATAAATAAATTAGTAAACAAAAAAAATCATTAATTTTCTGTTTATGCTCTTTGAGATGTCTATTTTCCTTATGACTTTGTTTGGCCTGTCATAACTTTAGCAATAGCATAAAGGAAGGTTCATTGATAGATTGTGTACTGATATACCTACTAATACGATTGTTCTGTTTTGGACTATCTTCTCATCCTGTTGAACTGAATGTGACTTTTTTATATACTGTTAAATATTAATCCATCTGTCCTAATGAAGCCTGTTTCTCATTATGTTTACATTCCATTATAATATTTCTTTATTGTTCACATGAAACCAAGATAATGCATTAGTTGATATGAACAGCTTTTGTAAGTATAGAAATGTACAGACTCTTACATGGAATGCTGAAAAGTTATTCTCTTGATCCATATCCCCAAATATTAATGACCAAATATCAGAATATTTAATTTTTAGGGAAGTTGGTTAGGCTGAGAACATTTCAGAACTCCTTGTACTAGCATTCAATATAAGTTAGGAAATGTCTGGGATGTCCGTCCAAGATTTTTGTATGCATCAATTAAGACAATAAAAATATAAAATGACTGATGTAGCTTCTGTAATTTTAAGATGTGTTGTTATAATTCGAGTTATTTAGACTATTTTTTATTGCATTTATTGTTAGAACATTTTGGCTCATCCATTCTATAGCCTTTCAGGGGTACAATTTATGTAGAAAGAACTACCACTTCCTGGAGGTGCAAATAGAAGATGGTAGCAAACAAAAGAAACAATGATAAATATATTGATTGGTATATTGCTATCATTTTTGCTACATTTTTTTTTAATTATTTTTTTTTAATTATTTTTTTAATTTGAATTTTTTTTATTGTTGCCATTTTCTATTTTTCTGCTCTGCCCTAGATTTGAACTTAGTGTTTCTGAGTAATGAGATGCTTGAGAAATGGTTTCTTCCATTGGCTCAGATAATTTGCATGTACACAGCACATTTGCATGTGTTGTGCTTACAATATGTAATAGGACATTTCTGATTGAGAGAGTATGCTTCTGCTGCTGCTTCTAATAAGAATCTAAGCCAGTTTTCACAGAAGCCTTTACATTTTGGAGAAGAAACTCAACAAATTCTATCAAAAAGATCAGATTAAATATATCAACTGACAAGATGTTGTTATCACTTTGACTTGTTAATACATTTATAGGAACTATTTATGAGAAAGGTCAAATAGGATATACATAACTGATGAGGTTGATTGCACATATATATATATATATATATATATATATATATATATGATAAGTGCCATATATTAGAAATTTAGACATGTGAAGTTATGAATAAATACTTCAAAATAATTGAATTCTAATTATAGGAGAAGTATGAATAAATGTCTTTTATTTGTAATACTAACTGTAGGCAATTTGTGGTGGGTTTTGAACAGTACTATTTTAATTTTTGAATTCTATTGATTAATATTTAATCTTAAGTCTAAGAAATTGAAAATTGAAATATGTCTTGACTTACACTTTGAAGTATTTGATACTAATAGAGCTTAAAATATGCTACTTTTGTTTAATATGTTTTCTGTTTTTAAATATATTTTTATGAAGAATCATTAAATTAGAACAAATTGGAAGATTTGTTAAGCATTAAAAACTTACTAACAAAATAACTTATTTATTCAGGCTGAAAATGTTATTCAGTGATATGTTTGTATATATTTTATATTCCTTATCAGTTTATTTTTGGTGGTAATATCAAATAAAGAATTTTCATTTTTGTTTTCTGTTTATGAGCAGTAACAAACCCCTCACATTTTTTGTTTCTTTAGTCTGCTGCATAATAAATTTTCATTTAAGTGATAAAAGAAACAAAATTTGCACTGATAAATTTTTCATTTTTTAATTGCAAAAGAAATGTTTAATAATTTATTTGGCTAGATAAATGAGAAATCAACTTAATGAATTGGATAGCATTGTTAGATTTCTTGATATTATTTACAGAAGAAAGAAAGAATTTTTGAGATGACATCTCTAATTGTTATGGTAATTTACCCATGCACAAATGAACTCTCCCAAACTATAAATAAACAACAGTTTCTGCTTTGTAGAGAGAAGTCTATTTCAGCAGATAGCTCTGACAGCTGGACCAATATATCCATGCTAGTGATCTTATGTGGTATCTGTTTATACTACTGTTCTTTTGTTAATATATTTAACTCTTATTCCATCTTTGTGTCTTTATTTCTGGCCCCTCAACAGGCCAAAATAACTTGGGGATGAGGACTCTTAAGGGCCCTTGAGAACCCCAAAAGGACTGTAGAAGTTGTCAATATTGGTTCAACACTATATACACAGAATTCTATTTTTCATCACACTTTGTTATATGCAATAGTACTTGGTAATCCAGAAAAGGAAACTGAATGAAAAAAAGAAAAAAAGTGTAACTAACTTACACTAAACTTGAACACAAGCCACTAAACTACAAGAATTTGTGTTTTTTGGAGAGGAAAAAAAGAAAAAAGAAAAGCACTCATAATTCCCTAAGTGAGTAAAAAATTAAATTTTTTTTTTTAATTCACTTTCAATTAATTTCTATTTTTGGTTTAATCTTAAAATAAGACATGGACAAACATGGAAGAATTTAAATCCACCATGCTTGAAATTAAGTTCCAACTTGATCAACAATACCAACAAGAACTTAAATGGCAAGAGGAACAGCATGAAATGCAAAAGCAAGCCAAAAAAGAATGACTTGAATTTAAAAAACAAACAGAAACCAGACATCAAAAACTTGAAGTTCTACTTCAAACTTAACAGGAAAGAAACTTGTTTGAATTAGCAAACAGGGGATAAATTAGTGAAAACGAAAATTTCTCACAAAACATGATCTGGGTCGCAATAGACACTTTTACATATTCTCTGGATGGGGATATAACTTTCGCCTCCTATTTTGGAAGATTCAAGGATTTATACACCACAGATTGCATAAATTGGTCAGACTATAAAAAGTTCACCTTCTTTGAAAACTGGGCACCACAGAGTACACCAAATCTGTGAACTATATCTTACCCTGTAAGACAAGTGAACTGACATTTACTGAAGCGGTTAAACTTCTTACAGAAATTTTTAGTCCTAACACATCACTCTTTCATAAGAGATGGAAGTGTATGAATTTAACCAGAAAGGATAGTGAAGATTACATTCGCGTCAGTTATGAACAAGCATTGTGATGATTTTAAACTGTCAGAATTGAGTACAAATGATTTCCAGGAGCAGAATCAGGCCAGAGATAGAACAAGAACAGTGCAGGCTCGTCAAAGACACTGGAACAAGGAACGTCATATTTATGATTAGGATGCTCTCTGAAAGGGCAATACAATTGAAGAAGGACTTGTACTTATGTTTTATCGATTATGCAAAGGCGTTAGACAAAATATGCCACAAAGAATTGATGGAGATACTTGGCAGCCTCGACATATTTGTGAAAGACATAAGTGTAATCAAGAATTTCTACTGGCAGCAAACCACCTGCATATGGACAGTTAACAAATTCAGCAGATATACAAAGATAGAAAGGGGATAGAAAGGAGAGTAAGACAAGAATGTGTCTTTTCACCAGATCTATTCGACTTGTACAGCAAGGCTATTCTGAGGACCCTAGATGTTATGCCAGGATTTGTCATCAGGGGCCACAATTTGAACAACATAAGGTACGGAGATGATACAGTGCTGATAGCAGACACAGAAAGGAAACTACAAGACCTCCTACAGAAGGTAGCTGAAGAGAGTGACAAAAAAGGACTACAAATAAATTGCAAGAAAACCGAATGCATAGCCATCAACAAAAAGAGCAGCACAAAATGCCAAATACTGATGGGGGATACTAAAATCAAGCAGGTACAAAAATTTAAATACCTGGGAAGTGTTCTAACAGAAGACGGAAAGTGCAACACAGAGATCCAAAGGTGAATTGGCATGGCAAAGGACATGTTCCAGAAGCTGAGTAAAGTATTAAGAGACAGGAAAATTTCGCTAGGAACAAAGAAGAGAGTACTGGATTGCTATGTGATTCAATATGGCAGTGAATGCTGGACAATATCATCAAAGATGAAGGAAAAACTTGAAGCAACTGATATGTGGTTCTACAGAAGGATGCTGCAGATATCATGGATTGAGCATGTGAGCAATGATAAGGTTTTGGAAAGGATGGAAATGAAATGGAAATTAATACTGAGCATCAGGAAGAGACAGGTAAAGTTCCTGGGACATGCAATGAGGAAGGAGGGTTTGGAGAACCTGATACTAACAGGTCAGATAGAAGGAAAAAGAGATAGGGGAAAGCAGCAGATAACATATTTGAAGGGTCTGGGCAGGTGGATGACAAAATGTGGGTTGCATGGTGCAACAGGAGAAAGCGTGCTAAGAGCCATTAGGGATAGGGAGACATGGAAAGTCATGATTGCCTATGTCCTGAAGGGACAATGCACATGGAAGAAGATATTTGTTCAGGAACTCGTTTCAGCTAAAGACGCTGAAATTAGATGTAGAGTTCTGAACAAATTGGAAAATGAGCTAAATCTTACTCGCCAACAAATTGCGGAAGACTGCCAGAGATTTGTAAGTGTACACCAAGATTTGAAAAATATTGAGGAATCTGGAATAGTCCACTTAAGAAAAATATGCCAAAAAAAGAAAAAATTTAATTCTCTCTCTAAATCAAACCAATCAAAAAAGAAACAAGACAACTTGCCCCGTGTTACAGTTGTGGGTCACTACATTGGTATAAGGATTACCCTTACCAGAATAAAAAGTGCTTAAATTGTAGCTGTGTTGGGCACAAGAGCTCACATTGTTGAGCGCGTAAAAAAAGTTAATATCTGTGTTAAAAAAAAAAAATCAGATGAACAAGACTGGTTAAACATTAGGAAACATAAACATAGAACAGGCTACAGCAATCAAGGACACGCCAGGTTCTGGAAATGTCTCTACCTTACAAAGTTTTTTAGGATTGGCAAACTACTACCAAGTGTTTATACTGAGAATGCACAATTTAGGTGCTCTGTTAAATGAACTTTTGAAAAAAGACAAGGACTGGGAGTGAACACCTGAATGCCAAGAAACATTCATCAAAATAAAAGAAGTCTTGACATAGAACTTATTTCTCACCTACTATAACCCAGACCTGGATATTATAGTTGCCAGTGATGCCAACTCGTATAGCATTGGAGCATGTAGTATGCACAAGATGCCAGATGGGTCTCACAAACCAATAGCTCAGGTGTTGAGAATGCTTCTTCCTACAGAAAAGAATTACTCACAAATTGAGAAGTCTTTAGGGATTATTTTCACAGTGACAGTTTCACTGGTACATTCATGGTAGACACTTTACATTGCACACAGACCATAAACCATTACTGACCACCTTCGGTTCTAAAAAAGGTCTGCCTGTGCATGCAGCAAATAAACTGCAGAGATAGGGAACAATTCTTTTTAAATTAAAACTTTAAAATGTTTCTACTGTCTAAAAACACTCTGTTGTGCTGACAAACTGTCTGCATTAATCCTGAAACACAGAGAATCTCTTGAAGATACTGTGATTGCTTCTCTTTGGACAGAAGGAGAATTTCAAACTACATTATGCAACACAGTAAAAGAACTCACTGTAACTCTCAACCAAATCAAACGATAAACTGTAAATGAGTTTATCAAGTAAACCAAAACCAAAATTTCTGAAAAGGAACAACAGATTTCAGATATTTTCTCTCTATGCAACAAAGTACTGCTATATAGTGAGCAAGTAGTCATTCGCACAACACTGCAAAGAAGAATTCTGAAAGATTTCCATGCTGGTCACTCAGGGATTACAAGGATGAAAAGCCTTATGTGCAGTAATGTATACTGGCTGAATATGGATAAGGATATTGAAAACATCATAAAATCCTGTAAAGGCTGTGTCTTGGCAGCTAAGGACCTCCAATCAAATATATCTCGGATTTATATTGATTTTGTAGGCCCACTAGATGAATTTTACTATCTTATGGTAGTAGATAGTTTTTCTAATTGGCCAAAGTTCTTAGATGTAGACATCCCACTACAAAAGTGAAAATCAATTTCCTACACAAACTGTTCGCCAGATTTGGAGTAAAATACCTTGCTTGGAGTGATAT
This sequence comes from Ascarosepion bandense, assembly GCA_037127315.1. NCBI lineage: Eukaryota > Metazoa > Mollusca > Cephalopoda > Sepiida > Sepiidae > Ascarosepion > Ascarosepion bandense. The sequence continues at coordinate 27,702 of JBBBDQ010000480.1, forward strand.
GATTATAAAAAAAAAAAGAAAAGTTGATTGTTTAGTGTCAGACAATGGAACACAATTTATGTCTGTTGATTTTAAGGATTTTTGTTAGATCTTCCAGATCAATCATATTATGATTGCTCCATGTCACCCAAAGTCCAACAAACAGGCCGAGTGCTTTATTGAAGAGAAAGAAGTAATGGATGTCATTTACGATACTTTTGACATGCCAATGTTACAAGCGGCCATGGAACTACACATTTTTAAAAAGGAAAATGACGGACTTTCTCGTTGTTAATCCAAAAAGAAAAAGTGTTAAGATTCCTGTGGAGCTGATACTTAGGAGGGGGCTGTTATGATAATTTACCCATGTACAAATGAACTCTTCCAAACTATAAATAAGCAGAAATTTCTGCTTTGTAGAGCAAGGTCTATTCCAGCAGATAACTCTGACAGCTGGACCAATACAGTCATGCTGGTGATCTTCTCATGTTGTATCTGTTTGTACTACTGTTCTTTTGTTAATATAGTTCTTTAACTCTATTCAATCTTTCTGTCTTTATTTCTGGTCCCTAACCAGGCCACAACACTAATCAAGTACAGAAAAATGACTATGATGACAAAATTAGGGAGTAGTTAGATAAGATTAACTTGGAGTGTTCTTCATAGCAAATAATTTTATTACAATGATAGCAGAGGCATTTCATGTATTTAGATTTTATTTGAGCAATTTTATTAATAACCAAAAGATGAATGTTTAGTAAAATGTTTAAATTAGATTTATCAAATTGCTTTTTATAATTCTACAATAATTTTGTACTGTGTGATTGAAACTGAATGTGAAGTAACAATATCAGTGATTCAGTTTCTTGTTTTTGTTTTTATTTGTTCATTTGTAAAGAAATAATAAAGAAAAATAACATATTGTGCATCATATTATGGAAAATCACTTCTATAAAAAAGAATATAGCATATAAAATGACAAGAATATACTTAATGGTGAACTCAGCTGGAAGGTGAATTGTAATTATAAAAACTTTTTTATTATTTAGTTTAGCATGTATAAGATATTACCTTTTGCCAAACTTGTGAGATCTAGTGAGCTTTGAAAATTTTGCTTCAAGCTAGTACACCTAAAATTAAATGATATACCACTCAAAAATTACTATCTCAAAAAGAAAAGAATGGGTATAAAATCTGAATTCGGAAACTTAACATTTCCATTTATGAGATCTGGGATACATTTTTAATGCACAACAAATATTCAAGGATTTTTTAGTTGTTTGCACAGCTGGATATTATAAAATTGGGGTTGGGGGAAAAGTTTGTCAAGATGGCTTAGCTTAATAGATTTCACTTATGAAGCACCTGAAATTGAACTTTGTATCCTATGATCTCCACTACAATGCTCCGACTTCTGCTGAAATATTTTCATGTTATTTATTCATCATCATCATTTTTTGCTTCCTCCATCTGGTGATTTACACTGGAGATCACCTTGTAGCAAGATTCCTAAATGCTCTAACATTCTTGTTAGTATTTTAGCTGTTTATAGTAAAGGGTGGTCTTGATTCTTTCTCAAATTTCTAGTTTAAGTTTTTGAAGACTCTTCTAAGCACTCTAACAATGATGAATACAACTATTATCCTAATGTTTGTTAAATTTTTTTTTTTTTTTTTGCAGGGTTAAGATGTTTATCCAGGCTTTTTTTTCCACTTTCTATCATTTTTACTCTGTGATGGTAAAATTGATTATTAGTAAAAATTTTCTTCCTTTTTATTTAGGAAAACTATATTTGCTTGTGTATATCTGTTTTATAGATTATGCAAAAGTGCTTGATAAAGTATATCAAAAAAATTGTTGAAACTGTTAATCTTGACATATTTGGAAAAGATATTATAATAATCCAGAATCTACCCTGGCAACAAACTGCATATGGATAGAAAATGAGTTCAGTAGATATACAAAATTAGAAAGAGTTGTAAGACAAAAATGTGTTTTCTCAATGGACTTATTCAAACTATAGTGGGGTGATTCAGAGAGAACAAGAATTCCTACCATAATTCATTACAATCTTAACAACATAAGATATGCAGATGACACAGTGTTGATAGCAGACATGGAAAAAAAACAACTACAAAAACTCTAACAGAAGATAGAGAAGAAAAGACTAAGCACCAATTGCAACAAGATAGTGTATGGTTGTCAGCAAAAGGTTGGAAGTGTTTTAACAGTGGATCTGGTCGGGTGCCCTTGCTATCCACCTAGGTATCCTTGACTAAATTCAATCAAGAATCTGTAATGTGATCGATCCTGACTTGGCAGCTCAGATACAGTCACTTTCTCACTGGTACAACGTGGCTTCCCTGTGTCTCTTCTACAAATACTTTTATGGCTTCTGCTCAGATGAGCTTAGCTCACTAGTATCCCCCATACATGAATTTGCTTGAGCCACAAGATTAGCAACTACGTCTCACCTTTTTACTGTGAAACCAATAAATTGTAAATGCAAATTCTCTTCAAGCAGCTTCTTCACTTGCACTTCCCACCTGTGGAATTCCCTTCCATTTACTTGCTTTCCTGAAAGCTACAATCTTCAAGAATTCAAGTGTAAAGTCAATAGTCATCTCTTATCTCACTAACTTGCTTCCTGTCTCTCTCATGCTTCTTTCTTCGTCCACTCCACTCTCAGCAGTATTTTCATCCTTCTCCTACCCTCTTCCTGACACCTCCTGTAACCTGTCCCTCTTTCTCATAACTTAGCTCCTATGTAACCCTCTGTTCAACAGTGGCAGTAAAATGCCTTGCTTGAGGTGACATGATTATAAAAAAAAAAATGAATGGGTGGCACTGAAATTTGGTGGTGCATTGGTATAGTGAAAAATAGCTTCTAAAAGCTAAGCAAAGTATTAAGAAACAGGAAAATTTTGTTAGAAACAAAAACATACTAAACTGTTACATAATATCAGTCCTCCAATATGGCAGTAAATAATGGGCAATTTTGTCACAGATGAAGAAGAAACTAGCAACAGAAATGTGGTTTTACAGAAGGATGCTAAGAGCACTATTGACCAAACATGTGAGCAATGACAAAGTTTTTGACAAAATGGAAACAAAAAGGAAACTTAATACGAGAAAGATACAGTTGAAAGTTCTAGGGCACATTAAGAGAAATGAGGGCTTGGAAAATTTGATACTCACAGGGCATATTGAATGTTAGGGCAGAGGAAAACAATACATAACCCACCTAGTGAGCTTCTGTAAAGAGATGGCAGGACAGGATTTAGAAGAGATAACAAGACAAAATATATTAAGAGCTATAAAGAACAGGAAATTGTGGAGAGCTGTGTTTGCCAATATCCTAAAGAAGCATGACACATAGAAGAACAGAAACAGAAAGATTTGCTCTTCTGGATTAAAATAGGTAAACAGTTGAATGCAAAAATTCCTTCTTTTTTTTTTTTAATCATATTACCCCGAGCAAGGCAGTAATGCCACTGATGTGCTGGGGGCTACGTAAGAGTGAAAAGATTGGAAAAGAGAAAGTCAGAAACCACATCCTAAACAGGGAACAAGGGATGAGCCTCTTCACCTACGTGGGTGGAGTGTGAACCAGGCGATAGTTTAGTCTATCTACTCCAACTGAAAAAATAAAAAAGAAAAGAGTGAAAAGATTGGAAAAGAGAAAGCCGGAAACCACATCCTAAACAGGGAACAAGGGAAATATTTTCTTATATTCTTTAGTAAAATTCTACTTTTAATACTATTTAATTTTAAGAATGATTTAACATCTTTGTTTTTATAGATTTATCCTGCATATTATAAAAATTCTGTAATACTCAGTTGTCAATGATGTTGATTTTAACTCCTCTAAAAACAACTTCCTATCAATGAAGTCATTAGTAAAAATTTAATAGATAATAGAAACATTCATGTTAAAATCATGACAAAAATATTTGAAGAAATGTCATGCATTTTAAAGTTTTTCTTTTATGATTTGATAGTGAATTTTTATGAAGACCTGTGCATGTATGTACAGAATAGACTTTTCTGTGTTTGCTTTTTCAGTAAGCTGTATAAAAAAACCTTGCAAAGTAATATAAATGTATATCACAATTTAATATGCATTCCAGTATAAAACCCTCTACTGAAAATTTGTTGAGTGGGAAATGTACTTTGTAAAAATTGTTTAATTGTATGGTTGAAATTTTATTGAAATTACGATAGTTGTTAAGTTAAAAACAATATAAATTATTAACCAATTAAAACATTAGGGCATGGTTGATTATGTCAAGTTCCAGACATCAGTAGGTACTTGAACTGACAAAAATTAGTCTATGTTTTTACAACTTCTTGGTTAATAACTTATGCAAGTATTAAAAACAAAGAGCCTAATGTATTTATAGCAAGAAAACTGATTTAACAAAATTGATTTAATTAGTCTGTTTTTATTTTGTTATTGTTAAGCACACTTTATACATGAGACATTCAGATTTTTAATGACGGGGTATGCATTTAAGAGTATAGAATAATTTGCAATAAAAGTGTGCTATTTCAGATAACTCCTCTCATAAATACTGTGTAATATTGTGAACATTCTCTTGTGGTATTGTTTTGGGTTGGAGTTAAGCCTAAATTTTTAATATATTCTATTGTTACTTATTACTTACCCAATTATTCCTGTAAATTGATTTTTCTAGTATTTTATCTTTAAGATTGTTTAACTACATTTGTTAAGCACAGTAGAATATTACACACTTAATCTTTGACTTTCTCAGATTTTCTGTTTGGCATTGAATTCCTTTTGACATTAACCATGGTAAAATAGAATTAATTTTCTGTCTTGTTTTTTATTTTAAAAAAAAATAGTTTTCCTGTGAGAATTTTCATTTCACAATATTTTCAGCAAAAGATCATATCATTGATGTAGACTAATGTTGTACTTTTTAATTGAAAACTTTTTTAATTATAGGGTAGGGAACAAAGTATCATCAAATTTAGAAAGTAATTACATCTTTTAAATTTTAAAGGAACAAGCTATATATATTTTCTTTCCTAATTGTGAAACTTGCTTTGATCATGAAACTGAAGGTTTAGGTTTATTACTTTGCATTTAGTAAAAGAAATGAAATTTAATGTTTAAAACTTAAATATTTTCATGTTTGTATATTTTTATACCTCCCCTAGTTTTAAACTGTTTTAAAGACTAAATTAAGCATATAATTAAGCATATAATTTTAATTACTGTTGTAATGAAAATATGAAAATTAGTACCATTACAAATTTTGTATAAGTTTGATAAAATGACTCCAGTTTTGTTTTAGTTATGCATATATTCTTTGTAAATTCTACTTTCCAGGTTTATGTAACGGCAGACCACCGGTTCAACACTTTAGCTGAACTTGTTCACCATCACTCCATTCATGCAGATGGCCTGGTCACCACTCTCCTTTACCCAGCCCCTAAAAGAAACAAACCCACAGTGTTTGGCTTTAGTCCAGAGCCAGACAAGTGGGAAGTAGAAAGAACAGAGATAGCCATGAAACACAGATTAGGTAAGCTGACATCTTAACATTTTAAATAAACTTGAAAGTTTGTCATTCATACTGGATTTCATTTACCTTCTTTTTTCTTTCATCTCAAATTTTCCAGTATCTTTCATACCCAAATTTCTGGTGCTGTTGTTAAATTTTACTTTCATACTGCCAGTGTTACTGACTCTGTTCCAAGACAGCATCTTAGAGATACACTGCTTTATGAAAATTCAAGTGTCTCTTTATTTCCTTGTTTGCCTTACAGGTAGCCTTGAACTTCAATTGTCTCTGGCTTTGTTGCTCTTTCCATCACTCAAACTAAAGCTTAATTTTTTTGTCAATAGTCTTTAAAGGAAGATTGCTTAATATAAGTGTCTCCAGTTTGAGCCCCTATCTCTGCACTCAATTTAATGAACTGGCCAAAATAGAAACTCAGAATTTTTGTATTTTCTTTTTTTTTTTTTTTTAAATTGGATAATGTAACTGTGTTCCTCTGGGCATAACCTTTTACTTTTCTAGAAGGAGAAAATTTATTGCCATAAGATTTTCTTTAACATGGTATAAGTCTGTTTAAATCTTGATGATTTAATATATTTATCTCTATTTTTTTCTAATTTTCATTTTGAACTAGTAAAAGGGGTGAAATAAATATAGTAAATTAGGGATTATTTTCTTTGACACTGAAGAATAATTTACCAAAAGTTTCTCTAAAGTTTTATTCTTATTTTTAATTTATTTTTTTATAATAGCACATCACATATTCTTTTGGATAGCCAGTAAAATAACTATCACAATGAATCTATTTATAGCCCGTGCTTATTGTGAAACCAGTTTTTTCTTGATTATTAAGAGTAATGTCTGCAATATCAAATGAACACCCATTTGGAATGAAAGATACTATAAAAGCTGATATCACTTGGAGCCTTGATCTGTCTTTGCATTGCTACTTTTGGTTGTTAATTCAAGGATAGCTGAGAGTTTGGGGCATTCAGTATAAAATAAATAGAAATTAAAATTAATTTGTGCTTCTATTTCTCTTTTGAGATATTTATTATGATCAAATAACAATGATTGACGTTAAGTAATTTTAAAGCATAACCCTTCAATGCTTAACTGCTTTATATCTTTGGTTTTATACTTGAAACACTGTGACTAAAAAATTCAGAAAGCTTTATTTACATAGTGTCATGTTTCACACACACACACCTTTTGACTAGCTTCATTTATTTTGGGTAAGTATTAAATTTATGTGTAGTTTTCATTCCAAATTTATTCATTGTTACTGTCTTGTGGATATTAACAGCCATAAATTTTAATTAAGTATTTACCATTGTATCTTTAGAGATCCATGGTTTTTACTTAAAATCTCTATATGGAACTGGCTTCTAGCCAGATACTCAACTTAAGAAAACCTATGTTCTTCTGGTTTCTTTTGCCTTTTCTTACCTTCTTTTGCCTGCTCTTACCTTCTTCATGGAGTTAGTGGGGAAGCTTTTATATAAAAGGGCATGTGCACTACATGAACATGTGTAACAGGTCTATAAAAGTTTTCTATTTATCTAATTTTATTATTAATATCTATTACTTGTTGATTTTATTCTTAGTACAGTGCTTTACCAAAAATAACTATATTTTCTTTGAAGTGAATGACTTGTATTCTGCATTTCTTTGGATGCTTCCTAAATCTAACTACATTGTTCTACTATTGATTTACTGTTATTACTTCTATATTGTGTGTGTGTGTGTGTGTGTGTGTATATATATATATAGAGAGAGAGAGAGAGAGAAAAATATATGTAATATATTTCTTTAAAATACCTATATGTGGGTTGATGTGCATGGACACACAAATGCACGTAATTAGTGAATGTTTGTCTTTTTGTATGCAATATATATTGTGACTTAATATAGGTTCACTAAACTATGAATATTTAGATGTATGTATATTTAAAATCCTCTTTGTAAGTAAATGTGTGTAAAGTGGATATGCATGTTATGGATGTGTTTTGCCTAATTATATACATATATCTTTGAATTTACATGTGTATATGTAATCTCTATTTATGTCCCATTATTCATGTACCTTAGCTATTAGATATGAGTAATAATTACAATAGTGCAACTGATAGATGTATTCATTGCTTGAATGATAAAATGAGTATCAATCTATGATGGTTTTATATTCCAATCTACAGAGAGTTGTTAAAATAATGTGTTTGTAAGCAGCTTGTTAGGATGCATGTTCAGTGGACCAAGGAAAATTATTTCCTTGATATGTCTGCATAGCCTGCTGCTGCTTTGTTGTTTAGTTTGGTTATAAGTCGAATATAAATGTTGGTTGTAAAGAGAGAAGATACTTCCTTCTGTTGTGATAACCTGGTTAATTATATCTTTTGTCACTTAGACTTCTATCTTATTGTTAGAGACTGCTCCATCATTAATTCTGCCAATTTGCAGTTAATCTCTTCTTTGCCTTGTTACACATTTTTATTCTGGTCTGACTATCAGAATATTGTATAGTCACTTGTTCTTACAACACTTCATTGTCTGATTTAATGCCCATAATACCTTCAATAGGTGGAAAATCTTTGGTTAACAACTGTTTTGGTTATATTTTTTTAGCATAATGAGTATTAGACATAAGCATAGCAGCTTTTCATTGAAATATTTTAAAATAAAAACTGAGTTTAAAAGTAAAACTTTTTAACTATTAATAATATCTATCTAATATTAATCAGTGAGAAAGTGTTATATTTTCCAGAATAACTTAAACTAAAATGGCAAGAAAGGCTATGAACTTTCAATATATCTTGAACAATTAACTCTTGACTCATTAGATTTAAATATGGTTTGAATTCATATTGCATAAAAATTGTGGTTATTTGCTTCTACTTTTTTTTTCTAAGGGTTTTGTAGCTGACATTATTTCTTATTACTAAATAAATTTCACTGTTTAATAGAAGAAAAACAGAGGTAGCAACTAAAACACATGTACCCACTAAAAATTTTTATAATAATAAGAAATAATTTTGGATGAAAATTCTTTCCAAAAAATTACTCCTTGTTCTTTTGAACATGAGTAGACTTATTTCTTGCTTAATATTGGGTTTCTGGTTACTTCTAAAGTTTTCTTATTTTCTTTTACTCTGAGTAGCCCCTTGTGTCTTAGTGGCATTATCACCTTGCTTGGGGTGAATTGATTAAAAAAAAATTGTAGAAAATTGACCATTAAAAAAATTACATTTTTGTGATGTTTTTCAGGATGGCCAGTAAAACTGGATAGAATTTATCTAAATTTATATTAAGTAATATGGAACTCTTCATTTGTTTATTTTAAGGTTGTTTTTTATGTAATAATTATTTCATAACAAATGATTTAAAATAACTGGACATCTGTTGGCTTTAAGCAAATCAGTTGATAGTTTAAAAAAACTGTGGGAATTTTGTATCTGTATAGAAAAGGTAAAGATTTGCACACAATCTCTGATCAATATTGCTCAGCTTTGGGCAAGAAAAGTGTCCAGTGAAATTATTATATGTATGAACAAAGTATTGCATAATGTATTTAAACAATATTTAATTGGTAATATCTGTTAAGAACTCCACTGTTTATGCATAACTTGAATTTCGTTGTTTTTATAAGGAAAAAAAGATGCTACTGTTTGTTCTATGACATTTTTATCAAATATTTTTGAATGACAATTTTAACCCAATTTACTTTCCTTTGAATTAATTAATAACATGTTATGCTGGGTGGTCATTAAATAACAAGGTGAACATTTTTGGTTTTACAAGTTATTTTGTGTTATCACTTCATTATATAGCTGCATTTCACCAAATATTAGTGTACATTTTAATATTAAAATCCAGAATTTAGACTTTTTGATTCATAACATGAAATACTTGCCAAAAAATATTATTCATATAAAAATAATTTAAAACAATCAAAGGTTCATTTTTATATTTTCTTTCTATATATTTTTTTAAGGTGGTGGTCAATATGGTGATGTTTATGAAGCAGTATGGAAAACGTATAACAAAACGGTCGCTGTAAAAACTCTGAAGGTAAGTTATTTTAGATTTTAATACTGTTTGTTTTGTTTTGATTCATTTTATTTTTTTAGATAAATTTGTTATAATTGTGCAGTTTTTCTTATATAGTTTATTTTAAAAAAAAACATTCATTTTGTAAAACTATGATTATCTATCAGATATTCTTGTCAAGTTTAAGTGATTTCTGTTTACATAATTTTATACTACTTAAGTGTAATATATTTTGGGATAAATGAAAAGAAAAAAAATGTTTTAACCAAAAAATTTAAAAACTACATTTCTGAAGAGAAAAATTAGAATATAGAAAATTTCATTAAAACTAACAACTCCCGAATATTGTAAGAAGCAATATTATAAAAATTTAATTGACAGGACACTCTCCAAAAATGGTAATTTTAAATTTATATACATATTTACATTGTAAATACTATTTTATTATTATATACTGTAGTTGCAAAAAAAGAGTTTTGTTTTTGGAGATAATGTTCTGGCCTCTAGGAAAAAGGGAACAATTTGTTTCGTTGCTTCTTTCAATACTGTTGATTTTTGCTTCCAGCTGATAAGAGACAGACTGCTTATTTTCATAATTTCCCTATTGATCAAAGGAGAACAAACCAAATTGCATGCATACTCAGAAGAAAATACAGGCAAGGGCATCAACTGAAAAATATCACCAACATCCACAGACATTCCATTTATTCGATAATAAAGTTGTGCAACTATTCAACAATAATAATCATCATTATAATATATCTTTGATGCAGTAGTCCAGTAGCTTAGATTATCTGACTGGGAGTAGCTAGCATTTAACATTAGATGTGAAAGAATAATGTAAAAAAATATTTAATAAAATTTATTGAGTAAATTTGAATAAAAAAAAAGTTGGCAAAAAACAAGAAGAAACAAAATATAGAATAAATTCTGAACTATACATACAATTTTCCCTCTCTTATGTCTCTTTACATATAAAATGTGGAATAAACATTTTTATTATTATTATTATTATTATGATGATGCAACTATAATTATATAGTCAGAACCCAGAGAAGATGCTCAGAATGAAACTATAAGAATTTATTTTTAATAAGCTTTTGGTGTTGAAGTTAAGAATAAAGACAGGTTCTACTTAGGGATTTTAGAGAAGAGTGAGTTTGGCAGAATGAAAGAAGCATAAGCCATAACACTGGGAGTCAGTGGTTCATGCAGGTGAGTAAATGAGGCAAAGGGTGGGAGAATGTTATATTCATTTAACTCACCTGATTAATAGTATGTCTTCAAAATGTTTGAATCATTTTAAAATTACTTTTGGTTTACTGTTGTTGCCATTACCTAAAGAGAGCACCACATTATATAGCAAGATAGAGAAGAAAGAAAAGGTTAGCTCAGAACTTATTGTCAAATTTCATTTAACAAACAAATTACTATCTTAGAAATACAGGAAATTTGAAAAAAAAAACTGTTGGTTTAATCACTTTCAGTACTATTTATAACTATAATGGAGTTTATATTCATTGGAGTTTGAAAATTAAAAAAAAATCTATTCAAATAAGTTTTGTCTACAAAATCTCTAAACAATACATCCTTTTGAATTATACATGTGTAACATGATAGGCTGGGTAAGGATCTTTAACCTTTATAGCTCTGTGACTTCATTCATGTAGAACAAAGTTTATCCTACCACTGAAGGTAACTCTGATCCCTGAACAATAGTGTGTTTGAATGTCATAGTTGTGTTGTCATATCCTGTTATGGCAACAGAAAACAAGTTTGAGTGAAATTAACAATAAGGATACTGCAATTAAGTCTTGAAAAAGAACACAGGGTAAAGTGAAGTAATATTAATAAAGCAGTGTACTAAAGGTTAAAGAATCCCTTTTTATTTTGTACATTGCCTTCCTTTCAAATATTAATGCATACTTTTTATTTTAATTCCTTAATTTTTTTCTTTGCATCTTGTAGTTATTGTATCACAAGTTACTTTTTCTTATGCCAAGATTTTAAAGTTTGAAAATAGGTATTTTTTTATTTCAGTATCTCTCATTAAATAAATTGCCCAAATTTACTTGATAAATATTTTTCAAATCATGTTCTTGCTATTTCAGATGATACATTTATAATGTATTTGAATAATTAAAAAGAAAAAATTAATAAAAATAGAATATAAGTTTTTCATTTAAAATGTTTTGGCTGAAGTATTTTGTACTGTTTTGAAGAGTAATTAAAAATGTTCAGAGGTTTAAAATTAAGTTATAGGCAACATTGAGCAGTTGAATCTTTGTCAACTTTGTATAAAGAAAAAATTTAGGAGTCCAAATGAAATTGGATATGTTAATGATTCTTCTCAAATTTGCAAAATATACATTTAAAAATGGACTACTTTAATATGAGAATTCAGTCAACTGCATTTCATGGAATCAAATTTTGTTAGCTATACCTTTAATTGTAACTTGATAAGATACAAGCAAGTAGAAGTATTGTATTAATTTGTAGATTAAAAAAAAAGAATGTTCAAATTTACCTGTACAAAGGTAAATGATGCCTGTTCGATGTTGGTTTTCAGGAAATCTCTTACATATTCATTCATTTTTCTTTTTTTTGTTATCCTAAAAAGATCTGATCTATTTTGAACTAACAAAGCAAATTCTGCTTACCTTGTCATTAGTGATATTTTTTCTGTAGCAAGAATTAGTAGAAAGTATAGTCAGCTGCTTAACACCTCACACTATTTGTCGGCTATCTACCTATCTACTTCCTTGCATTCCACCTGATGACTGAGTTTTTTTTTTTTTTTTTCCTGGCAGAGAGATCTAAGAGAATACTGAAATCTTCATTTTTACCAAATCTAGGGACTGTTGTAGCTGCCTAGCAACAGGATTCTAATTCCCAAATTCTTAGCCATTTCCTCTATGCCGAGTCTGGGTGAAGTCATGTAGATATTATGTTCTTTCCTTTCATTCTTCTAAAGTATTCACCTATCAAAAAAATAACCAAATTTACATGCTGATTAAAAAAATTATTTGCTGACTTAACCTCTATTGATAGTCTTGAAGAAAGAAAGAACCTATTCATTCTACTTTCCCCTCCTTGGATTGTCATTTTTTTTTTTGTTGTGGAAATATAACTTAGGGATTTCACCAGATTTTGTATTGGAAAATAACTATTTTAAGCATGTTTTAAAAAATTAGTAAAATGATATGAAAAATATTATGAAACTTAGTGTGTGTATTAGAATTTCTATTAAAGAATCATAATGTCTAAGTGACGAGTATGTAACACATTTACTTCTATTCATACTATTTCAGATTTAAAAATAGAATAATTTAAATTTGCATTAAGAAATCTAATTTAAAAGCAAATCATTTTTTACTAAGTTTAATTTTTATTTTTAGTTATCTGGGTATTGCTTCCCTGATTTCAAATTGAATTGCAGTGTTGAAAATATATGCATGCACACAAAATAATTGTCTAGTGTTACAAGCATTTATACAGTTACAGAATAGAGGGGAATTTTTTTCTTTTGTTCATTATTTAGGAGTTTAGCATTTTTTTATATGTATATTTTTTGGGAACAGTAAAATCTATTTGGGTTTGTTAGGTTTTGATAACTTAAAGATCCTGTTTGCACTTGTTGTAATCACAGAGGAAATAGTATATTGGGTGATATTAAATGAACTTAGGCAAAATTTGTTTTTCTGTAAGTCTACCACCAACTTTTTATTGTCTTTTTGGTATTTTAATGTTATAGAAACTGCACTAACTACTTTTTGTTTGTACATTTTGTTACATTTATGTTCATTATGTTAGCAAGATATGATTAGCATTTTAATACCATTCACCTTGTTTTCTTACTCTAATATTTTTTTCTGATTCCTATTTATACTCTACTGTTGGTGGCAATTCAGAATATGCAGATTGCATCCATGCAGGTGGTAAGAATTCTTCAAGGGAGCCACCTGTTTGCTGTGGGTTGCAACTTGTGGTGCTTGACGACAAGATCTTGGTAGTTGAGGGTTTTAGGAGTTAGGCTATATGATTACTCCTAAACTCCAACACACCCTTTTGGCCACTACTTGAGCTAGACAGGCAGTTGGAGAGGCCCAATACAATCAACTGGCTGGTCATGTCAAGCTTGAAGTCAGACTAACAAAACAAACAAAATTTGCTCACTTTTACCATATCAAACTGACTTAGTAAGTGGTCACTGTAGGGTCAATCAAACTGGGAAGAAAGGAATCTGACATTGCCATTTCAACCTCTGAGGAAAGCCTATACTTCAGTGAATGACCCCAGATATAATAGATGCTTGGAATCCTTCCCATGTTTGAGTATATAAGTCATGTAGCCCTGGAGGAAATAGGTGAACGGAATTTCCTCCCTCATCATCTTCCCTATATGAGGCACCAAGGTGGGTGGGGAGCATAGCTGGTGAATAATAATAATAAATAAAGTATGAACACAAAAACAAAGAGACTACACATTGTTGTAACCCTAAAAGGTTACTGCATGAGTTATCACTAAAACAGAGGTCAAGAATAATAGCATATCAACAAATACAAGACTTGCAGGCTGTGTGAAGTAGATACACTGCTAGTCAGTATAATCACGCTACTTTACTTCAATAGCATCCACACAACACACATTGATATAGACACAGAAAGTGAAGAAAAAAAATCAAAGGAAAAGTTTTTTAAATTCATAGTAATAGAACCAATAAAACACAAACTAATAATGAAGTTATCACCTTTTGCAGTTGAAAAAAATCTTAACATCTCCGACAACTCCAAAAACAGTTAAAAATAAACTAGAAATAATATGCTACTGATAGACGTCAAAGGAAAACATGACGCTGAAACTTTACTAAGGATGACCAAATTTCATGATATAAAGGTATGGGTCTACCCACACCAATTTTTAAATTCTTTTATAGGTGTGGTGAGAAGCATTGAACTCTCACTGTACACTGGAGGAAATTAAGAACAATAATTCTATCAAAAAACAAAATATTACAGGCATAAAAAAATGATAGAATTATAGATACCAACACTTATATCATTACTTTTGATGCACTAGAACCACCAAAGGAAATAAAAATTGGGTATACATTTTTCAAAGTAGAAACACATATTCCAAATTCATTAAGATGTTACAACTGCCAAAGTAAAGGACATGGTAGGAATAAATATACAAGGAAGTTGGTATGTGGGAAATGTAGGAAGAATGATCCTAATCACACAGATCACATGTGCAAATTAAGCCAAATGCCTTTTTTGTAAAAAAAAATTTTTTTAAAATCAGAGCAACTTCCAGGGACTGTGAGACCTGGAAATAGAAAGATATATTAAAAAATTAGCCTATTTTCCTAAATATTAGCAAGCCTATGCCAGAAGAAAGGAATCCAAAATGGCAACTACACAAACTGGCTAACTGGCTAAAATTGAATGAACTCTGCTCATCCCAAATCAACGTAGAAATTCTCAATGAACCAGAACCAGTAGTCTTCTTTACAAGCATACTAACACAAATAGCAAAACAAACAATGCTCAAGTCTTTCTTTAAACCATATACCAAATTGGTCTTGGTTTACAACAAAATGCAGAGAAGCAGTTAAAACCAGGAAAGAAATGCCAAAGATATTCTTACACGACCCAACCACAATCAACTTACAAAACTAAAGAAGCTCAAGCAAAAGCATAATTAAACACTCTAAAAAAGAATCTTTAGAAAACTTCATCTCCTGATTAAACAGCAAAACCCCAATAAATAAAACATGGAAAATAGTAAGAAAAATTAATGGAAAAACATCCCAAACTGCAATAGTCCACTTAATCAAAAGAAATGGAAATAAATGCACTGGAAAAAAAAGAAATAACTAAACTAATAGCAGCAAAATTTCAAAGAAACTCTTCTACAAACCACTACACTCCTAAATTTCAAAATTATAAAAACCTTATGGAACAAGAAAAACTTACATTCACTTGAAACAAAGAAGAATACAATATTCTGTTTACTATGAGAGAACAAAAAACCTCCATAAACAAAAGTAAGAAGTCTGCAACTGGACGAGATCAAATCCACTACTAATTTTTAAAACACCTGCCAGAAAACTCTCTCTTAATACTTCTCCAGATCTTCAATGATATATGGTTTTTAAACAAATTTCCAAAATTGTGGCTTGAGTCTATCAGGTTCCAATTCCTAAACGTGGTAAAGACCATTCCAATCCAACAAACTATTGGCCTATTGCACTGACAAGTTGCATTTGCAAGACGATAGAATAGTAAATGCTCAACTAATGTGGTACGTGGAGAGAAACAATCTAGCTACCAAAATGAATTCCAGAAAAACTAAGGAACCAATGATCAACATGTATAGCTAGACTCCTTTATTTGTGATGGCTTTGTTCAAGGCCATCTTGTAGTATCAGTATTCTTTTATCTTGAAAAAGCCTATGATACCACATGGAAGTATAGTATCCTAAAAGTAGGTACCTCCATTCATTTTTCTATACCTAAATTTAAATTGAAATTTTAATAAGTTATCTTCAAGCTTTAAAATTAACTTTAATTGAAAGCCAGGGGATTAAATTTACTAATCCCAGTAAGCAAAATACCCTGGTGTATTTTAAACCAAAATTATATTAATCGGAATCAAAAATTTTCTAAATTTTTAAAATTTTTTAAAAAATTTCAAATTTTCCGCCATTTTTCATCGATTGTAAACAGAAGCCAATTCTCAGTTTTAAAAAATCTTACAAAAATAAAATACACCTCGCTGACACATTATTTTCTTCAAATTACCGTATCTAAACTTACTTTAAGTTGACTTGAAACAAGAATTACTTGCTTACTGCTTGAAAACTTTTTCAAAAAGCATTCCTCAATTACGGTAGCCTTGTTATCACAGATGTCAACACCTTATCAGCATCTTAGGAGCAGCTGATAACTGATGATTTAGTATTTAGCCAAAAGTATGGAAGACGAATTTGGTATAAATCTTATTCATACAAATCTGTTTTTTTTATTTTTAACTATGTTAAAATTAAAAATTTAACAATTTTCAGCAATTATCCACTATTTGATGGAATTTTAGTTAGTTTAGCTTTGTAGGCTTATGTTTGAAAATGTTTTATGAAAAATAAAAATTAAAATAATATAAAACTTTCTTTAATAAATGTAAAAGTTGCTTTAAATGTTTCAGGAATGACTTGCAAAACAGGCTGTTGAATTTTATAAACGTTTTGAAGAGACTTGAATCAGAATCAAAGTGCAGTTTCTGTCTTTTTACATGTAAGGGAAATAATCCAAAACACTTGTAAACTTCTAAAATAAATATGACCCTTATGGAAACTTGTTATGACCCCTAGGAACATCATACTTAAATGAACATATTTATTTACATACAAAAAAAAAATTGTTTTTAATTATTTCAAAAATATAAGGGGTGGAAATTTTTTATTTTTTGATAGGCAATATAATCATCAATTCTTAACTATTTAAAAAAAAAAACAGTTCTTTTAAAAGATTTTTAAAACTTTATGAATTATTATAATAATAAAAAAAAATAAAAACAATTCTTTTAAAATTGTATTAGTTTTTTCTTCAGACTATAATGTCCTTAATTAATTCCAGCAATTACAAGCTTATCAAACTAAATTATATCAGAGTTTTATTGCATTTTTTATTTTACTCTTTGGAGCAGATTTTTGGATAGTGCTGAATAATTTTAAATAAAAATAATAGATGATTTATATTCCCCGATGAATTCTGCATTTAACTAATAAAAAAATAACTTGCAAAAATTAAAATTTATTAAAATTTCATGAATTTACATGGAAGGGAGGCGGGTAACAGTTTAAAAATTTTTTAATGGACAAATGAAAATGGATTCTGTTTCTCTAAAACAAGATCTGTTTGTATGCGTTTCTGCAAAACATGAGCCTATCACCTTGATCAAGAATTAAAATTAAATGGACACTTAATTCCCATAGTCCCAAAAAATAAAATATTTAGGAATCATACTAGATAGCAAACTTAACTTCAGGGCACACATTGATTACCTTAAGCAAAAGGGCCTTGAAGCATCTAAAAGTAATATAAAATCTGAATTGGGGTGCTAACCATAAAGTAATGCTCAGAATATATAGGTTACACATCAAATCAAAATTAGACTATGGATACATTATTTATAGTGCCATGTGTAAGTCCTATCTTAAAAAAACTATAAACCATGCAAAATCAAGGACTAAGATTAAGTCTTAGAGTGCTTCTGAACTTTACCCATGCACAGTCTTTATATAGAAACCAATGAACCACCTATATCTCTAAGATGGAAAAAATGATTTCTCCAATATGCACTAAAACTACAATCCCAAGTAACTTAGCATACCAAAAAAACTTATGAAAAAATTCAATATATCCAATTCTTTAAAAATAAACCTACAGCCATCCCTTCACTTTGACTTTAAATTAACAAAGCACTAGAATAAATAAATATCCAGATAATGTAACACCAGTCATAATAAATAAGGTAGCTCAACGGACAATCTACAAACCTTACATAGACCTAACATAGACACAAAGAAAAAAGACAACAAAAGTATGTACGAAGAAGTAAGAGACAAGTTTTGTGACTATAAACCGTTTTACACAGATGGATAAAATATCCTAGACAGAGTAGGTGCAAAACTTTAACACAGAATTATTGTGTGAATAGAACTGAAATAAGGAAATTCAGAGCACAAATGCAAATAAAACATGAAATTAGGTAAGGTATCCGGTTTTGGAGTAAAGAACATCATTTTGATGTTTCACTGATATTTTTCTGAGGAAACATTAAAAATAGACTATTTTCTTAGCATAAATATTTTAATCTTGGAAACTTATAACTCACTAGATATAGACAATCTGACAAAAAAATGATACAAATAAACTTTATTAATATAAATGAAAAGATTAAATTTTAAGATAATACTTTATTTATTTATTATGTATGCTGCTAAAACTATCATCATTTTCAAGATTATGTGAAAAAAGTAAACTAATAAAAAAATATTGATTCATAGCTTTTGTAAAATAAAATCCATTTGCTATAAATGGTTTACAATATACAAATTTGAGATATATTTTTCAAGAAATAAATATAAAAATTATTTTTTTAATACCTATCTTTTAATAATTTAGGTTTTTCACCCAGAGTTATTTAATAGATTATGAAGTTCATTACAAAGTATAATTATATTTATAATGATTTTATTTTTGTTATTTACAGCATCCTTGAATATGTAAAAATACATTTTTGGATGACATATAAAAAATATGTATTCTTTCACCAGACTGTGGGAGAATTTTATGAGATTTTCAGCAGTTCATTGCAAATTATTATCAGAGTATCATAAGCAAATTAATACATGAGCTTTTGAATTTTTTTCCATACTGAACGCACTAAAAGTATTAAAATTGAGATTATGTACAAGTCTGTAAAGCTCAACTGTGTAAGACTTGTTTAGTTTTTCTTGGTAAAATAACATTGTATACTAAAAATTAGAATTAAACTTTAACATATGAAAATTAGAAAAAAAATTATTAAAAAGAGCAACTTCTAAAATTTAAATGTTTTTAAGTATTTAAAAGAATATCATGCACATTTCAAATTTAAATAGTTTCTGCAAAAATTTTAGGGTGTTCATTGAATTCTTAATTAGTTATGCACAAGAAGTAGTTAATAAGAAGTAGGATTTAAGTGTGTGTTGACTTACTAGAAGTTGAAAAATAGTAAAGATACTAGGATTGAGAAAGTGCCCTAAGCATTTGGAGTAAAAACAAGTCACGATTGAATCACAGTAATTCATTTAAAAATATTTCTCTCTGAAAATCTTCATATTATACTTCATTACTCTTTCTTTATGTAATCTTTGATGTTGTTTGGATCCTAAAATTTGTATATTTGCTCTTGTTAACACATTTTTGCCAATTCGTTTTTGAATCCTCAAAGTGTAGCCTAAAAAAGGGGGGAAAAAAAAAAAAAAGAAAAAAGAAACCTAACACCAGAGGTTAGCAGCTGACAGAAATTGTTCATTAATATACTCGCTGAATTAGTCCATTTCCACTATATCAAGTGGGGAAGCATAATGCTGAAATCCATGCAAGCCTGGCTAGTGCAAACTATATTTGTTGCATATAAATGATGTGCATCAATAGCTTCTTAAATCTTAATGTGTAATTTTGTTAAGATTCACCTACATTTGAAATGCATCATTTGCATTATCTGTGCTTGATCAATGCTGCAAAAATGGACTTCTATCTGCATCAGCAATTTGCCTAGAAGCTCTTGGGAATAGGATCCTTTTAGATGTCTTCAAGTTTCTCAGTTAAAAAAGTAAAGAAAGAACTTCTTAATCAAATGCTAATAAAACAAATCTTGATAAAGCATGTTAGCTTAATTGGAGTGTTTTAAACTGATATTCACAAGAGTTGTAAGCAGAATAGTCTGTAGCTCAATCTCTAATATGGCATATATTAATTCTAAACTGAACTCTGCTTATAAATGAATCTTCCAGGTTTCAAAAGCAGGATACACCAAGTTTTTAGTTAAAGAATAATTCACTTGCTTGGATGTATAGTAAATAACGAGGAATAATAACAATATACATATATTGAAAAGACAAGAGAAAGTCATTTAAAACAAGTAAGGTCTTTCATTGTTTGAGTTTTAAATATCCTATAGTTAATACATTCAGGTTGTATAATTTATACTCCTAAAATTAAGTTGAAATTTTCAGTATTTGATTCAAAATTTGGATGAGTGCATTGGAAGAATGACAATTTAATAGTTATTGATCTATGTTTAGTACTTGAATTATAAAAAATATATTTGTTGAGTATTAAACATTCTTTGCTGGTAGAGTAAAAGTTATCAGCACAGAAAGGAGAATCAAGTGAACTAAGCTCAGAATCTGGTTTAGACTTGTTCACTTCTGCACTAGTACCCTTCGAAAAGGTATGAATCAATCTTTTCTCTCTATACCTATGGATTAAATAGCAGGGTAGACTGGTCTCTCAATGCATGGATGGCAACCAGTCTAGAGAAGGAAACTCTAACTCCCAAGGTGTAGAGAATGCAACAGGAAACTATTCCATTTCGTTATCATTCCCAGGATGTCATTGCAATTTAGAAAATAAAAGAAGTGTGAGTGTGTTATAATCGCATATATCCTGAAGGGATTTGTATTAAAAAAGGGGAAAAAATGGTGTCTCTGGCCCTGTGGACATTACTCTCTTATTATTTATATTAGTAGAAATGTTCAAGATGATTCTTTTAGTTTTCATCTTGTTCTTTATCATTATTTGATGTTTTGAAATTTAGTGGCAGAGTTATATTTATTCTTTTTCTTTTATGTGCCATGTCCCTTCAGGATGTTGGCAATCATGGCTTTCCATGTCTCCCTATCCCTGGGGACTCTTAGCACGCTTTCTCCTGTTACCCCACCCAAAACCAGCTCTGCCATCCAACTGCTCAGACCAGTCAAATATGTTATCTGCTGCTTTTCCCTGTCTCTCTTTCCCTCTGTGAGTATCAGATTCTCTAAGCCTTCCTTCCTCATTACATGTCCCAGGACCTTTAGCTGTATTTTCCTGATGTTCAGTATTATTTTCCTTTTTTGTTTCCATCCTTTCCAAAACCTCATCATTGCTCACACCCTCAATCCATGATATCTGCACTATCCTTCTCTAGAACCACATTTCAGTTGCTTCATGTTTTTCCTTTATCTTTGGTGACATTGTCCAGCATTTGCTGCCATATTGAAGGATAGATATCACATAGCAATCCAATACTCTCTTTGTTTCTAGCGAAAATTTGCTGTCTTTTAATACTCTGCTCAGCTTCTAGACTGTGTCCTTTGCCATGCCAATTCACCTTTGGATCTCAGTATCTCACTTTCTGTTAGAACACTTCCCAAGTACTTAAATTTTTGTACATGCTTGATTTTAGTATCTCCAACCTGTAATTGGCATTTTGGGCTCCTCAGTTTGCTGATGACCATACATTTGGTTTTCTTGTAGTTTATTTGTAGTCCTTTCTTTCAACTTTCTTCTTCAACCTTTTTTAGGAGGTTTTGTAGATTTCTTTCCGTGTTGGCTATCAGCACTGTATCATCTACGTATCTTTTGTTCAGACTGTGACCGCCAATGACGAATCCTGGCATAACTTCTAGGGTCCTCAGAATAGTCTCGCTGTATAAGTTGAATAGATCCAGTGAAAAGACACATCTTTGTCTTACATCCCTTTCTATCTTTGTATATCTGCTGAATTCATTTCCTGTCCATATGCAGGCAGTTTGCTGCCAGTGCAGGTTCTTGATTACTCTGATGTCTTTCCAAAATATGTCAAGGTTGCTGAGCATTTCTATCAATTCTTTGTGGCATACTTGATCAAATGCCTTGGTATAGTCTACAAAACATAGGTAAATGTCCTTCTTCATTTTTATCATCTTTTCTGATAGCATCCTAAGCATAAATTTTGCATTCCCTGTTTCAGTGTCCTTGACGAAACCGTACTGTTCTTGTTCTCCAGCCTGATTCTGCATTGCGCTCTATTCATCAGAATTTGGACATTGAGCTTTATCAAACTGATTGTTCGGTGGAGTTTGCATTCGTTTGTGCCTGGCTTCTTAGGCAGAGCTATGAAAATTGATCTGCTTAAGTCATCTGATATTACATCACTGTTGTAGATTTCATTTATTATTTCTGTAATTTTCTCTATGCTAAAATCTTCTAAGGCTGTCAGCATCTTTATTACAATGCCATCTGGTTCAGCTACTTTGTTCCTATTCAGTTTGGCCAGTGCAGCCTTCACTTTGCATTTCCAGTCCATCAGCATCTATGTTTATTATTGGTTGCTCCCTCTTGTGGAAGAGATCTTTTCTATATTCTTCCTATCGTTGGAGTACTTCCTCTTTCTCTAATACGATCATTCCATCCTTGGATTTTTATACATCCTGTTGAAGAGCATGTTCTTTGTCCTGTCAGTTCCCTTATTTTTTATGCATTTCTCCTTTATTAGTCTTGCTTAATCTCTCTACTGTGGCACATTTGTTGTTGAGCCATTCCTCTTTAGCCTGTCTGCACTTTGTCCTTATTTCCTTTTGTAGTTTCTTGTATTCAGTTCCATGTTTTGGCATAGTTTTCTGTCTCCTTTGCATCATGTCAAGAATCTCTTCAGTCATCCACTAGTTTTTTCTTCTGTATCTGATTTGCTAACTACACAAATATTTAATCATGTTGAACAAATACTGAAATGTGGTACTACTAAACCACATTTCAGTATTGATTCTACATGATTAAATATTTGTGTAGTTCTTTATAGATAGATGAATTCATGTATTAACTTTACCAGGTGTAATTATTCTGTATTACATAGTTTGGTTTCAATATAGCCTGTGAAAATGATAAGTATTTCTGAAAACTATATTTTTTTTAAGTGAATATATCTTGTTAATCTTTAAAGCTTAAAATGTAAGATTTTACTTCACAAAGTCATGTTATATTAGACAAAAAATGTCTGTTCCTGCATAAGTACTTGTGAACGAAATAACTGTAATTTATTGTGTGCATGCAAACACACACACACACTTGACTTAAAATTACAAGTACTCAAATAATTTCAAAACACACACACACACACACACACACACACACACACACACACCTAAAATCAATGTAAAAAGTGCCTGTATTTGCAGAAATATTTTCATTTTCTATTCATCAATTTCATGTTGTTAATGTAAGGTAATTCTGATTTGTTTTTCATCCCTAAACTCTTCAGGTAATATTCTTAGTGTGGTATTTTTGGGTAATAAAAAAAAAGGAAGTGGAAGTAACTGCTTCAGCCATTTGCATCTAGCTGAATGTGTTGTTCTAATTTTTATTGATAGCACATGACAGTAACATAAGAGCCTTAAAACATACTTGTTAAATCTTAACTGTGCAACTTAAAATAACTTGCTTGTTTTTAATAATATATATTATATTTTAACTTTTCTTTGCCTATGCTTTTTCATTGTATTTCATTTTTTGGCATGAATTTTGAATTAACATGAACTAATAAGGCCTTAATTTAGTGCATCTAAGCTAATTATAAGGCTCAGTGGATTTAAGCTATTTTTTTTTTTTTTTTTTTTTTTTTTTACCGTGCATATGTTCCATCTATCTCCTCACCATTTGGGTGATATCAGGAGGTAAGCTGAATGTGTCCCTATTTGTAGTTAGGTTGCACCAGTCTTCTTATACTATGTCCTTTGCAAGGAAAGAAATCTGTGGATGTGTGTCTTGAACATCACTTTTTCACACTTGTTCATCACATTTCTACCTTTGACCACTTCATAATCATTTCTTGTGATTTTATTATTCTTTAGTATGATATTCAAAAGATAGTTTTACTTTTTAACCATCACACTTTTTCTGATGTTTTACTAATGATTATCACTTGCTTATTTTTGAAAGTCTATTTTGTATCCCTCTTGCAATTTTAAATCACAAAAGATTATCCTAAAATTTATTAAATGTTTTTATTGTTGCTATTGACTACTCTATATAAGTTAACATCTTCACTTTATTGTGTTCTTTGATAATTTTTTACTTTTTTTTTTTATATAAGTCTGTGATAAAAAGTACTGTTGTTAGAAATTAAATTCATAAATAAGAGTATTGTATTTATCATAATGCTAATAGATATTTTGTGTATCAATCCTTTATTAGTACACTAGATTAAAGATATGTTCTAATCTGGTATTTGTCCTATAAATAATCTTATTTATAAAAATGTATATTAAAGATGAATTAGCAAGGTTAGATTTGATTAATGTAGCTTTATTTATAAGATGGTAATTTCAAAAAGTTCTTAATTCATTTAAAATATTCCACACTATTTTGCAATAATTTCTTTTTATTATATTAATTTCAGATTTTCTTTTCTTTTATTTATGATTTTCATCCATCTGCTAATGAAATGCTAGAAATTTATTTCAATATTATTGCTCCTTTATACAGTTTTCTCTTTGTAAAATACAGAAAAAGCAATTTTTGGAGCATTTCATTATTTTCTAGTGGCATTTTATGTTCACTATATAACATTGTGTTCTCAGAGATTTAGCACTTGAATTTATTTTTGTAAAAATATAGTATCTTTATTTTTTTATTTTTTATTTTTTTTTTTAATCATTTCACCCCAAGCAAGGCATTCCACTTCCACTATTGCGCATGGGGCTACATAGGGGAAGGTAAAGAGAAGGAGTGGTTAGACATAGGGAATGTCAGGAGGAAGGTGACAGATGAGTAAGGATAGCGAGGATGAGGTTTGGGCAGATGGGAAGAGTGCTTGATAGAATGGGAGCAGGTTAGTGTGTTAGGAGGTGTCTATTGACCTTACATTTAAACTCCTGGAGATTGTAGCCGTCGGGGAAGCAATCATTTGAAAGAGAATTCCACAGTCGGGAAGTGCGAGGAAAGAAACTGTTGGAGTAGAAGGTACGGCTGCATTTTATCGGTTTCACTGTAAAAGGGTGGGATCTAGTTGCTAATCTAGTATCTCGTTCAAATTCGTATTTAGGGGGCACTAGTGATCTAAGTTCATCGGAGCAGAAGCCGTGAAAGTATTTATAGAAGAGACACAGGGAAGCCACGTCGCGCCAGTGGGAGAGAGACTGCAGGCGGTCTGCCAAGTCGGTATCTATCACATTACAGACTCTCCTCTGAACCTTATCGAGAAGCCCGAGGAGAACAGCAGGGGCACCCGACCAGATATGGCAGCAGTATTCAATGCACAGGCGGATGGTAGATTTATAAATGTGCAGGATAGATTTAGACGGAAAAAACTTCCGGGTCCTACACAGAGAACCGACTTTCATAGCAGCGGATTTAGCAATGGATTCGATATAGTCATTCCATTTGAGGTCTGCTGAAAGTGTGAGACCAAGGAGGCCTTATCAGTTTTGTGATAGTTATGTAGTTTGGAAAATGTTAAAGACAAGCTGAGTATAGATTCAAATTCTCTTTTAATGTTTACTAATGTGTATTATATTATAGATCTCTTGAGACAGATGGAATTTCTGATTAAAAGAAATGTTTAAATTGTTATATGCAAAAGTTTGGTTGGTAAGCCAGTTTACAAGTTATAATGCTTAATTATGTTGGGAAAGTAATATTTGAATTTAAAGCAGAAGATAATTTTAATACATTTAAGAGCAAAAACATTACTGCATAAGTTATAAAATGCTTAGGATACTTTTTGATAAACAACCAACATTTGTGTAAATGATTGAGGAAACTAAAAAGTAAAGACTTAAAGGACTTGATCCTAGACATTTTATGAATATTTTGATGAAACAGTTTATGACCAAGAAATAATTGCAAATTTATGATTATTTGATGTGTGTGTGTGTGTATATATGTATCAATATATATATAACTGTTTTATTTTTTGCTTTAAGACAATTAGATTATAAATAAAAATGCAAATAATCCAAGATTTTCTTTTCAACAATGAATCTACTAAAGCATAAATTTATTTTACTCTTTATGCAAGTTTTGGGAATTTAATCCATAGCCAAAGCTACTAAATCAGTCAGATTTGAGACAATTTAATTTTTTTTAAATTTTTTTAAAATTTTTTTTTTACTAAAATGTAGATACATACTGAAAATGAATGTGATATATGTAAATGGGTTATATACATAGTTTTACAAAGCACCTACTTTTTTTAATTATAGGAGGACACAATGGCATTAAAAGACTTTTTAGAAGAAGCATCAATCATGAAGGAAATGAAGCATCCTAATTTGGTCCAGTTATTAGGTAAGTACTGATAAATCTTTTTGGCTTTCAAATAAGCCATGACTATCCATTTATTTCCTTGTTTTTTGTTTTTATAAGCAAAGTTAAATTTTTTTTGTTTCCAAGAGCAAGGCAGGATGATATTCTTAAATGGTTTTTAATTATTCATCAGGTTTCACATTTTTTGATCGAATAAGTATAAACAATCACATCTTAGAATAATAATGAATATTATTTTAAATGTGAAAACGAAACAGATAAATCTTATGTGCTTGAGGATAATCCTTAAGATCTCATCATTATATAACTCAAATGTTATTTTTTCCTATCCATCATCACAAAGATTTTGTTTCCTTTTTACTGATTTTTGTTTCTATTAATACCTGACATTAAAAATATTCATTTGTATCTAATCTTGCTTTATTTTTATGATCAGTTATAGATCTTTTTATACTTTGAGTTACGATTTCAAAATTAATGAGTAGTTAGTAGTGAGTAAACAATTATTTTACTGCTTAACTTGAATTTTATTTTGCACTGATCTTCATTGAGCACTTTGTTGCTACAAACATTTGGCTGCAGTAAAACTTACTTTTATTACTTCACATAATTTTTTACACATTTATTTTTGTAAAGATGACAAAGTGGGAAAATTTCTATGTGATGCATTTTGTTCTTTAAAACATCATCGGTTACACAGAAATTTTCTGCTTTGTCATTATTTTACCTGAGATTAGTCTGGTATATGAAAATTCTCCCACGGGTATTCTTTTTATATATATATATATATATATATATATAAATTATTATTATTATTATTACATCTTGATCGTTCCCAAAAACCTGAAATTGACTGTGACCCAGGTTTCATACACGTAAATGTAATCCTCAGGCTGCCAGAATACCAGGTTCAAATTTTCTCAGAGCATTTATACCCTATAAAAAATATAAATGCTCTGAAAATTTTTAACCTGGTATTCCGGCAGCCTGAGAATTATGTGTATGAAACCTGGGTTGTGGCTGGTTTCAGGTTTTTGGGAATGATCAAGATGTAATTATAATAATATTTAACTCTACCACATTGTGTGGTATTGAGCACTTTGTATCTTGGTGTACTTATTCTGTGTGTGTGTGTGTGTGTGTGTGTGTATATATATATATATATATATATATATATATATATATATAGTGTGTGTATAACAGCTCTTGGTGCAAAAAGTGGAATTGTTGGTGAAATTCTAGCCAGATCTGTTTCATTCATTTTGTATTAATGCCCTTGAAATAAACACGAATCCATCTTCCTCCAGTCATGGATTAAGTACCAGATAGATCAAACTCTCTTCCTCAGGAGTCTATAAGAAGAAAAAAATCTGGGTACAAATTGCTGTAAATAAGACATGCTCTTTAGTCTTGGAAGAGCAATCAGCAATTCTAAATTCAAAAACAGCCTGATGTGCTATATCAGGCTATATTACTTCTCTTGGATACACCCACTGTTGCTACAGTTACAGTACATTTTGGATTTTTTAACAACCCCTAATAAGTTAAAGGAATTGTGATACATATAAGAAGACTGTGACAAGGAAGTAGTTACTTGTAAAAAGGCAGTAGTTACTTGTAAAAAGGCAGAATTATGAAGATAAATCATTAGTTGATTGGTATATTATACATTTAAATCTACTAGTACATTTTTTTAATCATTTCATCTCGGGCAAAACAATAAAACAACTAAAATGCAAGGGGTTATTGAGTGTGAAAGAATGTAACAAAAAAAAGCCCAACATTATTCTAGTGTGAGAACAGGAATTTATTAGGAAGACAGTAGTTAATAATTGATATTGTATTTAGATTTTTGAAAATCAAAGTTGACTAGAGAGCAAGAAGCTGGAACTGAGAGGTATGAGAGAAGAAACTGTTAGCATAGAACTTATGGTTACATCTAGCCTGTAAAATGATGAAACATTGCTGCCAATTTAGTATTGTGCTTAAATTCATAAAGTTTAAGTACCATAGAGGAAAATTTTTCAGAACAAGTACCACAAAAGTATTTATAAAAAAAAGTACAAGGAAGCTACATTATGATGGTGGGAAAGTGACTGAAGCCAAAATACAAAGTTAGGACCAATAACATTGCAGAATTTTTTGATTTTATCAAGAATCTCTAAATATATACTAGGCACATCAGAGTGCATATCACAGCAATATTCAATATTTGATGATAATCTTCAAATATAAATATTTGTATCTCAGACAAATGTAAGGGGATGTTTAAAAACTTCCTGGTTTAACCAGTATTCTGATGTTTGGTCATTGAAATACTATAAGTGTTTAGAACTTTTCAGCACCCCTTGAATACAAAATTATTTTTATTTGATTCCTATTATTTGCTACATTCCAATGTTTCATTATTTATTAGTCTGTAATAACATTCAGTGCCATTATGCTTTTCATTTTATTTCTTGTTTTGTTCTCAAAATTGTGCATTTTATACTTAAAAAAAAACATCTTTTTATACTTAAAGAAAACATACTTTTATTTGTAAATGTACATATTCAGTTATTCATGTAATGGTAATATTATCCATTTTCTTATAAAGAAACATTTGACATTCATTGACCAAGGAATCAGTGTTACTTTCAGTTAAAATTTATAAAATCATTCCCTTGAAAGAATTTTTCAGGAAAATAGGTTTTTTAAATCTGGTAACTGTTATGTCTTTCCAGTATTGATGGGGCTTTATTTTTTCCTGACTTTTGTTTAAAGTAGTGTCAATATCTAGATTGTCATTATTTTCTCCTAAAGTTACGTGTGCTTTTCATTTTAGTCATTGCTATTGTTGAAAGTCTTCATGTGATGTGGTTTTTGCAGATCTTTCTGATTTTGTATTGCCAATTCACAATATTCAAGGAAGAAGGACCTTCACTAAGAGCTAGAGAATTAAAACATTAATTTCAACTAACAAAATGGTCCTTTACTTTGATTTTTACATTTTACTCGGTAATATAATCGATTCTGACCAGGCATCTTAACTTCTGTCACTTTCTCACCGACATGACATGGCTTCTCTTTATTTTTTTCTACAAATATTTTCATGTCAACTGCTTTGATGAACTTTTTTACTTGGTAACTCGACTACATGAATTTTAATGTACTACTATATTGGCAACTAGGTCTCATCGTTTTACTGTTGAACTAGCTAGATGCAACTGTTACTTCTACTCTAACAGTTTCTTTTCTTGTACTTTCAACCTGTGGGATGCCCTTCTGATTTCTTGCTTTCCTGATAACTACAATTTTCAAAAACTTAAATGCAACATCAATTGCCATCTTCTGTCTTCTTGAACCCAGTTCCTTATTTGTCTTTTCCTTGGTCTTCTCTGTTATCAGTTTTCTCATTCTCTTTCACTTTCACTCCCTTAACCCCTCTATGGTCTAGCAGCATTGTTGCTTTGCTTGGTGTGAAACAATTAAATAATAAAAAAAAACAACAAAAAACAACACAATAATAATATTTAACAAAATGTGGATTAATTAAAAATTAGGATCACTGCATATTTGTTCACTTTTGTATTTATAAAATACATGACTATATTTTTGCTCTTTTTTGATTACTAATTAAATTAAAAATTAGTGGTGTAGTTTTAAAAATATGGTCATGTTTTTGAATCAATTTCAGAAGCATTTTTTTTTATTGCCTTTTAAGTATTAGTCTTATTAAATGCATTTAATATCTTTGCAATAATGTAGTTGCTGTATGTTCATATTTGCTTGGCACAGGAGGTAGGTGCCTCTGTCTGTTAGTCTTCTGCTGAAATGTAGGTCTATATGAATGAATAAGTTAAAAAAATGAATGAATGGCAGAAAACTAAGCTTGATGCCATTCTCTATAGCAGTCACAGATGACCTCAAACTTGCTTTCAAGTTTTCTCATTATGAAACTGAACTGAATGTTGTAAGTATAAATACTTACTTTTTAGTATTTTACTTGTTCATATACATATTTCACTTATGGTTTATCTTTTTGTGTTATACAAGTAAAAAATTTTCAGTCTTAATTTCTGGGATGGCAGTTATCATTATGTGCATGTAGACTATTGTCTTTATCTTTGTTGTTGTTATCACAAAGTTTGAGCAATTGTGCCTTCTAGGTCAACTGGATAATCTACAGGTAATTTTGAGCTGAACCGCTTATTTAATCTATGGGAGTAGATTATTCTTGTTTCCTAGACATGGGCAGTAAAATGAGAACAATCTATCCCCATAAAAAAAAGGAGGTTCAGTTTGAAATCTTCTGTAGGTTACCTGAATTGAAATACACCTGATGAAGACTGGAGGGCACAACAACAACACCAAAGATGAGGACAATTGTCCACATGTAAATAAATCAATTTTATCATTATTACATTTTATTAAATCATTTTTTATTATATTTGATAATACAACCTGTAATAAATCTAGAACAAAGACAACTGCAATTGCTAAAGTTTAGTTTTGTCTGAACAGCCTTATAAATAATAATTATGGCTTTTTTTTTTTTTTTTCATAATCATTTCACCCTAAGTCATTATCAAATAAAAATAATAACCATCATTACTATGTATAATACTAATACAAATTCATTGACTACTTTTTCTTTTTTACCTTTCTTGACTTTAGTTTTGAAATTAATGTTTTACAGTAATAGTTTCCTGTTTTATTTTAGGTTTTGGAATCATAGATATTGTAGAGAGGAAATACTTCCTGATAAATTAGATATATTTTGATATTTTTATCTACCTTTATGATAGAATATGCTTGATTAGGACTGGCTATGATTATGTAGATTAATTGCTTTATTTATCACAAAGGTGTATTTCTCTATACATTAAAAATAAATTCATGCTAATGTATTATGATTATATATTTTAGTAATTGGAAAAGTTATCTGACTTGCTGGTAAAAGAAGAAATTATAAAGTTACAATAGAAAACCCCAAATCTCTACCATAAAATCTTTTTGTAATCTTTTGTTTTAAAAAAAGTAGTTGGTGGGAAAGGAACACAAATTTACTTGAGTTTAGAATGATAGGAAGAATATTTTTTTTTTTTTTAATTTAACATCATTAAGTAACGATACACTCAGAAAATTCATCTTTCTTACACTATGACTCATTTCGCTTAAGGATTGGCTTTCTTTCACTTTTCTCGGATAAAAATATGTACTCTTATGTAGAACTGAAATCTCCAAGAGCCATGGTTTAGCTTTCTACTTAAGAACTGTTATATCTCAGGGGATCTATGTAGAGTGTCAGAGTAAGAGACGAGCACTTTATTTTTTTTATTTTCTACTTATGTACTAGATGGTCATGGATAATATCTTTTCACCTCTCGTCAGTTATATCAATTATGTAAGATGTAAACCTAATCATTTAATATTTTATTTAAGTTCTTTACATACATACATGTTGACACATTTATTTAAAAGCAATATATATTTTAATAAAATGTGATGATTTAGGCCAGTAGACATTCATTTTGCTGTTTTTTTTGTTTTTTCTTTCTTTCTGGAACAAAAAAAAAAGGAATGTCTGCTCATACAGGTGTACCCATTAGAATAACATTTATAGTAATAAAAAATGTGTGTGTGTGTGCGCGCACTCAAATCATTGTTGCAAGTGGTGACAATAACTTTTGTTTTATTACCTGATTTTTCTATTTGATTTACATAGAAAATTTTCAGTAAAACTCAACATTATGCACCCTTTCCTTGAATTTGTAGTTTTGAAGTTTTTAGTTAAGGCTTATAAACCTCAATGGAATTATCTGTTTTTGGTGCTTCATGATTTCTTTGATCTCCTTACTTATTAGTGATTAATATTAAACTAGAACAGTCTACCCCAGGGGACGAAATAAAGGGTTTAGTTTGAAATTCCAACGTATATCACCTGAAGAAGGCTGGAGCATACAATGGCCAAAATGTGAATATGACAATAAAGATGAAGACAACAGTACAAACAATGTGAACAGTGTAAATAATATTAGTTATTAAGATTTTTTTTAAGGAACACAGACAAATTTTTATTCTATATCTACTCTCTTCTATGATATAGGCTCACTAATATTGCTCTCTCAGCAAGTGCAAAAAGAAAGAAGAAATTTTATTAGAACCAAGTGTGAAACCATCTATTTCATTATTTTTTTTCTCTACTCCATTATCTAAATATCATTTGCATAAAGGATAAAAACTGCTGTTCCTTTTCTTTCTCTCATATTTGTCTCTACTTTTTATTCAGTTTTATTAACATTTGTGATGTGAACCAACTTATACTGCCTGATTAATAAGTAATAGATCATTTATTACATTCTGAACAATGTTTTGTATAAATTTGCTTTGATGATTACTTAGTTTTAAACAGTTTTATTCTATATCAATAAGAAAGCTATATAAGTTAATATATATTATTAGTATTCTTTGTTATGATTTATAACTGTTGATTTTGATTTGAAGTTGTGACTATAAATTATTTTTATGAGTTTCTGCAGGTTATAAGCACAGATCATTGACTGATTAAGATGTCTTATTTTTTTTTTTGTTTCAGGTGTCTGTACAAGAGAACCTCCATTTTATATTATCACAGAATTTATGACTCACGGTAACTTACTGGACTATTTGCGTAGTAGCAATAAGGAAGATATTGGACCCACTGTACTTATGTACATGGCAACACAAATTTCATCAGGAATGGCCTATCTGGAAGCAAAAAACTATATCCACAGGTAATTTAACAAATATTTTTTCTGTTTAGTTTTCCATATGTAAACAAGTAGTTGAGTAATGATTACAATAGTGTGCATATTAAGTCTTTTTGATGCAGATGAGCACTATCTGGTTATGGAACTTAACATTTTTTTTTTTAAATATGCTAAAAATAAAAGCTGATGTTGGTGAATGAAGTAAAGAAAGAAATGTAATCTGATTGTAGATTTTGAACACGCTCTTGAATATTTTGGCGGAGATATTTCTTTGGTTTTTCACTGAATAAATATCAATATGAAAGTTATATTTTTATGGTTTCTAATAAGGAGAGAAATATGCATACTTATTCTCTTTCTCTACTATATTCAAATCTGAAATTCTTAATATTTTATTTCTCAGCAGCAAATGCAAGTTTATTAACATTTTAACATTTGTAAGACCATTTCAGAGAGAGAGAGAAAGAAAAAAACAAAAGAACAAGAAACTAATGCTACATGATTTTTTTTCTTCAGATACAAGTGATAAAAACTGGAGTGAACCTAAGTGTATAAACTGTGTATGTATGTATGTATGTGTAGTCTTCATAAGTGTCCTCCAATTAAAGTTGAAAGTCAAATCACTGTTAAAAAATGCTTTTTATATCCCTTGTTAACTTAAATTGAATGAAGCTGTGTCAAGGCTAAATTTTCTTGAAGGTTGTAACATCTAAACAAGTCAGTTCAAATTTTTAAATATATAAAAATTAAACAATGTGAATTATTAACTACCCAATTTGGAACGTTAATTATTTAGTAATGCTTAATCTAGTAGCATAAGCCCTAAATAGTGGAGTGTACATTGAGGATTGAACTCTCTATTCTTGCAAATTGGTCTGCAAGACAAACTTGTTAATCACTGTGTGATAGAAGTCATCTTAGTAGCTTATAAATTGTTTGTAAGATTATCAAAAATCTTATTCATTGAAAAATAGTCAGTTTCAAAGCCTAAGTATCCATGGGAGTTTAGGCCTATTAGTGAGGAAATTTGTTTTTCATTAACATTTCATTTAGAAGCTAGACAGAAAAAGATTGGTTTAATTTTACAATTTGGATCATTTATCTCAGTGATTTTGTGATTAATATGCCAAAATGATTGTTTATTCCATGTCAGTGTAAATTCACATGTTTTTGATTTAGCATTCATAATTCCATACTGAAAGAACTGATTTAAGCTATAAACTTATTGTACTAAATTAACCATTTGGAGAGAAAAATGATTTTTCTTTTCAGATTGATTTATTTTCTTGCATCATTTTTTAAAATTTGTATAATACATGGTGCGATGGGTAAATTGTCGCCAGCTTATATTTTTAATTTCATGCATGTGTGTTATCAACTATAGTATAGTAGGGTCTGTTGGGCACTGTCTGTGAGAAAAAGAGCTCCATGAAGTAATTCATTCTACCAGAAATTTGGAAACAGTATGCTGTATTGCTTTGCATTTGCACTGGAAATTACAATATAAACATTTCAGACTATTTAAGTGTCAATCTGAAGACAGTGCAGAGGATTCAGAAATTCATGGCTGTTAGATAATTTCTGCAACCATATCACCCCTTACATCTGGCCACCTAACTCCTCAAACTTCAACCCCCTTGATTATTATGTGTGGGATGCAGTTAAGTGAGAGACTAACAAAATTTCTTGCAATACCAAAGATGAACTGAAGGCAAGAATTATGGCAGCATTCACTAACTTAAATATCGAGACCATCCAGAAGAGTTGCAGGAGATTTCAAAGTTGTCTGGAAGCCATGGTTGAAGCCAATGGTGATTTTATTGAATAAATTTATTCTTTAGTTATTATTGTGTAATTTTGGTTAATATATTTGTTAAAATGAGATGTCATGGTTATTTTCATTTATGTGTAATTTAAATGACAATTTATCTATCGCACCTTTAGAAAATATTATTTCTGTCAAATTGAGTAACCTGAAAAATTTCTTTTTGTTTTGCTTGTATTTTAGTAGCTCATTTTTATGAGCTACTAAATTAAAGTTACTATATTTATTAAGTAGAAATAATCAAATTTTTATAATATTGATTAGTTTTGTTTTGAAACACAAATTATTGAAAACAAGGAGATGTTTATTGTAGTAGATAAATTTATGAAGGTTAAGTTTATTTAATGAGACACACACACATGGTTGAAATTCCTAAGTAGCTGTTAGTATGAATGTGGAAACAGATTGTAGCACATGGTTGGAAAAAAAAAACAAAACAAATGTACAGAAAGTCAACAGAAATCAAAGGAAAAATGACAGAAGTACAGAACTGAGTTCAAATGTAGTATGTCACCGTGGCCTGGCCAAAATTGCCTCTTTAGCTGTGCCATTTGGCATGTCAGGCTGAACAGCTAACCTTAAAAAGCAGCATGTCAGCCTAGCCTCTACTGATCTGTACACTTAGGTGTGGCATGTCACTGTAGCCACTGCAGACCTGCACCTTTTTTATGGAGCATACAAGTTAAGCCACTTTTGCCACTCTGACCTGTAGCATGTCACTGTAGCCACTACTGAACTATATGCTTAAGTGTGGAATGTCAGCTTGGTTTTTGCTTTCCCGCATGGTTTGATATTACATGTCAGCTTAGCTTTTACTGAAGTGTATGCTTAGATGTAGTGAGATGTATAGAAATTCAGATTATAGTTAAATATAATGTTCAATAAATTAGTTCTGTAATAGCAGTAAGGTAGGGAAAAGAAACGGCAATCTGGTTTTGTAAATAATATAGATTTCATGTGGGGCATTATATATATATATATATATATATATATATATATATAATATCAAATGTTCTAGTAACATTTAATGTTACTATCCCAGGACATTTTTGCATTAGCCATATAGTATAATAGGTACCTTTTATTTTTAATGTTAATTTGAATTAAAGCATTTCAAATATACATAATTATTCTATATAAATTAAAAGTGACTGAATGATGATATATTTGAAATGAATAACTATATTATTGTTGTTTCTATCCTCAAATAATTTTTTAAGCAATATGCCACTGTTTTATACATGTGTGACTGCTACCACCACTTCTTCTACTATACAGTATGGCACTTGCAGGTATAATTTGTAGTCAAACCATAAATTGGACTAGGTGAATTTTGAAGTTTCATTCATTCCCTATATTAAAACTAATCTTAATGTTTATTGAATGTGTGATTTACAATTGATATATTTTGATTTTGATAGTAATATGCAACATCTGTACATTCTATTCTTCACAAGTTGTTAAGCTTATGTGAAATGCTTGTCATATTTAGATTGCTTTATAGATTTGTTTAATATTGCATAAAGAGTGTCTACATTTTTTTTTTTTTTTTTTTTTCAATTAAAGTATTCTGATATGCTTTGTCTTGTTGCTGGACAGTTTACAATATTGTATATGGAATTTTTGTTTATAATCCACAATTATGTTTGCTAGCCAGACTTGATGTGCATATTTTTTTTTTTTTTTTTTATTCATTTGATTTAGGCTTGTACATATTTTCTTTACGTTCCTTTTGTGTAGACACGTCCTATCTTTCCAATTTTATCAGTGCATCAACAACTTTATCTCCATTAACATTATTAGTAGTAGTAGTAGTAGTTGTAGCAGTTTTCTTTTCTCTTAATAGGCTATTAGGGCATCTCCAATGACTCACAAAATGGGTTAACTATCATGATAATTGTATTTTGAGGGCTTTTTGGATCTGTTCTTTCTTCT
The DNA here is from genome assembly GCA_037127315.1 of Ascarosepion bandense. Lineage (NCBI taxonomy): Eukaryota > Metazoa > Mollusca > Cephalopoda > Sepiida > Sepiidae > Ascarosepion > Ascarosepion bandense. The sequence goes on from JBBBDQ010000480.1 coordinate 64,582, forward strand.
CTCTCTCACATACACACGCACACGCACAAACTTAATTTGTAATTCTATGTATATAGAAGTGAATATATCCCATGTTCTTCCTAAACGTTTGTATGTTTAGTGGAGGCAAAGATAGATGTTGAAATCAATTTTGATAATTCATAGAAGATTGCTGCATCAACTAATCTACTAATTTACCATAGCATTTTCTCAAGCAATCAAATCTGTTTGACTTTGTGTATTCATCTTGCTTTTCATTTGTATAATTTTGTAATGTTTAGATGTCATGTGTTTGATCTTTAAATTATTTGTCAGTTCTTGTATTTTTCCATGCATCAATGTGTATCTGTTTAATGAAACATCTGACACATTATCGTTACATCATGTTATTAAATGGGATAGAGGGTAAAGACAGATGCTTTGAAATTATTCCTTATATCAATAGAAATAATGATCGCTTATTCATTTCTTCTTTTTTTTTGTATTCATGGAATTTAATCTTCAAGTTAAGATTTTTATAAAATAATTTCTAGAGTAAAATAAAACTTTTTTTTTCCTTTTAAATCATAATTATTACACTGCGTGCATTGTTCTTTGTAATTTTTTCATGTTTTCTATTATGCCTGTTATTACTTGTATGGCTATTGACTTTTTTTTTATTGCTACCATTGTCCCTGTTATTCAATTTATATAATTGCTTTTGATTTGTTGCAAAATCACTTCTCTAGTGTTCTTGGCACTGGTTAAGATTTGTGAATATATCAGCCTCTGATCATATAACCATCAGTAGAGATCCTGCATCTATGATGTGTACAAGTCCTGAATAGAGAAGTATTATAATAATTCTGTGTAATAACACAATAACTGCCACTGCTATTACTTTATCGCTATTACTGTTGTTAGTACTTCTATTGCTACTATAACTTCCAGTAATATTAATACAACTACTGCTACTATTATCATAAACCCTTCTATTGTTACTTCTGATGTTACTACTACTATGACCACTACAATGATAATTTTCTTTTTGCACTCATGCCACTGCTGCTTTTACCATTTCTGTGTCTCAATGTCTCAGACTGTATATTTATCAGAAATTTTATCCAACTTTGAACCTGGAATTGATTATTGGGTTAGCTTATTGAAGCTGTCCCAACTACTGCTGCTACAACAATATGTTCATCTGATGAGTAGCATCAGTTTTATCTGAGAGAGCTGCTGCTAGTGTCTTACCATTCATCACCGCATCTGCTTGCCTCCCATCACCACTACCACCAATATTACTATTACTTCTCGTTCAGTCATCCCATGCTGCTAAGTTCAAACTGTGTGCATCCGCATCCGTCTTTTCTTTGCCCACTCCAATCCTGACCTTAAGCATTTAATTTGAAATTCAATGTAAAAATTAGAGCAATGCATGGGCATCTGTGATAAAATGAATTGGATCGCAACAGACTCATGTGTTTGATTGTTCAGGTCATTAAAATTAATCTGCCCACATTGATTTCCCTGTGTATTAAAATTCTACCCGTGTAGGTTATTTATATTGTACACACGCAATCCCCAATCACTGCAAGTTTAGGGTTAACCATTATCACATATCCCCACAAACACTGCACCTCTAACACTCTACATTGAGTGTGTCTTGGGCCTTGTACAGAGTTAACATTATTGTAAAAAAGAATAGAAAATAAAAATTCTCTTTAAGCAGAAGAGACTGATAGCTTTGTCATAGAATATTTATAATTTTTCTTTTGTATCACATCATTGTTTATTTATTGTCAGAATCCATCTAGTGAAAAGTAATGTTTATTAATATTGTTTTATGAATTAATGAAAAGTTATTAACTCAGTATAAGATGCTTTTATTTGAATTCCTAAATATTAACTGTATTGGGAGAGGCAAACTTTCAGAAGTAATTTTACTTATTAAGGGTTATAATAATAAGGAATTATATCAGGTAGCTGGCCCATAAGTGTCACTAAATGATATTTAAAATATGTGTATATTTTAAATATATGAAGGTAGCTAATGTTATCAATTCCAGTATATATATTATTTATGTTGGTATATAAACATAAACGGCTAATATTACATTTATCAGTGTAGTAGCATGTGGGTGTAAATGAATGCACTCTAATCCAGGTTACAATTCATGTTTGGTATCAATCATTGATAATCCATTTCTTTTTTCTCACATAGATTTATGAAAATATTATTAATATTTAGTATAGACTTGCAACTGTACTCTTTTAAATGTTGAAGGCATAAATACTTGTTAAAACCTTAAAAAATTATTTACAGGCAGATTATTGCCCTCATCTTTGTAAATTGGTCCCAGATCAATATACACCTGATGAATGCTGAAGAGTACAACAGACGAAACGTTGTGAGAACAACAACAACAAAGATGAGGGCAAAAGTCTGCATGTAAATAGTATAAATAATAACTCCTGATCCCCTAAATTCAGAGAGAAAGCAATCATGTGATAACAATAAAGATGAGGGCAATAGTCTGTATGTAAATAGTATAAATAATGATAAATCCTCATTCAGAAATTCAGACAGACTTATGCTTAAATATGTTTAAACATGTTTGGGAGCTACATTATAACTGACAGGAATGCATATGGTATTTAAAGTATTTTTTTTCAAAAGTAATAGTATGAATTTTGTAAATGTAACATAAGAATCTCATTCAAAATCCTAAAAATCTACAAAATATGGATGATATTTTCAAATAACCACTGGTTGTTTTCTTTACTTCTAGAAATTATGATTAAAATTATTTTAAGATAATAAAGTGTAAAAAGTTCTAAATTTAAGATTATCCCAAATTTTTGGATTTTTTTTAGACTTGTATTATTAATTTTTCTGCAAATAAGTAACTTTATTTTAAATGCTTTCCATTTTCTTTTCTTTTAAATGCAAGTGCAAACCATTTGATTTAGTGCGACTAAATTTGACATGATGACAATTTCTTTAAAAAAGAAAAAACTAATCAACCCTGAAGCAGTTTGCCAGTCTGCTATTTCTTACCCTAGCATTTGCTAGTTCAGTGTCATTTAATTCATGAGCATAGATATGCTGGTATGACAAAAATATTTTTTGCTTTAAAAAGTAAGTTTATTTTTTAATGTGAGAAAAGTGTATGTGGAAGGCTGAATTAAATTCATTCACTATTAATTTTAAATATGAGAACTTGTTGAAAATTTTTTCACACATCTCTCCAAAAAAAGTAAATCCATTATTTGGTCATTTAGATGGATTTTGGGGAGAACTTTTCAGTCTTCCCACCCATAGGGTGTTTAAGCAGAGAATATGATATGAATCCCAACCCTAAGCTGGTTACAGTCTGATTTGTCACTATTGATTAACATGACGATTTATCCTCAACTTTTTATATTTGTTGCATTTTGTATTGTTGGTCCTCTATTTATTTCAAACTAATTAATAGCTTAAAATACAAAACTCCAGTTTCTTTAACTATCTTTAAATACTTTTATGGACTTGTCTATTTTTACCACCTTTGAAAAAATCTATTATCTATGAAAAAAGTTACCAACATCATTTAAAACTTTTCTTTTTACATAACTAATTGCTTTCATTCAATTTTTTTCTGACAAATTTTGTTGTATTGTTATTTTTAATAAGGTTAAATATTTATTATAAAAATTGCATGTGACCCCTTTTATATAATGGAAAATTGTTTTAATGATGGAAACTTCTAAATTTACTTTAATAAAGCACAAACATACTTTGCTTAACTCCCTTGTAAGTAATTAATTCTGTTCTGTATAACCGAGAAAAAATGTTACTAATGTTGAGCTATAATGTGAAATCATAAGATCTTGGGTGGAATGTTTTTCCTAGTCGTGAAAATAAGCCCCCATTTAAATATCTATATTTGAAGGAGTAAAACATGTAAAATGATTCGTATATTTTGTGTGATAAAACTTAATAATAATGTTTAAAAGAATACTCAGAACAAAGAAATAAAGCTGATCAATTAGTTTTTTGATCAAATTTGGCTCTTACCTGTGATCACCTTGTGAATGTTAACTCTTTCTTCTAACTATCATAACTTCTGGATTTAGATCACTTATTGCATCTTTCTCTTATGTTATTTTAATAATGCATATAATTGTATTCTAAATCTTAAATCTATTAGTGCTTTGTGTGTGTGTGAGAGAGAGAGAGAGAGTTTGGATAGGTAAGATTGTAGCCTAGCACAACTGTTAGCTGATTTATCTGAAATTTTCACTGTATATTGTTCCATATATGGAAAAGTGTTGGGTTAAGTGCATTTATAAGGGAGGAGATAATGTTGAAAAATACTGGTGTAAAATAAATGCATTTTTTTCAACATTAGATTACAAATGTATATACTTTACCTTTACTGTACTGTACCACCATACACTTGATCATATTATTAACTACATTAATTTCACAAAAGTATAAGTGTGTCCATTTCTGTTTTTTACTATTAAGAATCTCTGTGAAAAAATGTTTTAGAATTTTTATTTTAGTTTTCAGATTTAAAAACTACACAAATAATATCTGTTTTGTTTCTTTTGTCAGGGATCTTGCTGCCCGAAACTGTCTGGTTGGTGAAAACCATCTTGTGAAAGTAGCTGATTTTGGGCTTGCTCGTCTCATGAAGGATGACACTTACACAGCTCATGCTGGGGCCAAGTTCCCTATCAAATGGACTGCTCCTGAAGGTCTAGCCTACAATAAATTCTCAACAAAATCTGATGTTTGGGGTAAGTATTTTGACTGCATTAATTTTTATAGGTTACATTAGTTTCATTAGAAAATGGGCCATTGCTTAGTGATATCTTAAACAACATTAGAATTGAAGGTTTAGTCCTTAATAATGTAAATTAACTGTAAAATTAATGGAAGCTTTAAACATTTCTTAGTTATGAACTTTCATCTACAGGAAAAACTAATGAATTCTTACTGTCTTCAGATAAAATACTTAAAAAAAAAATACTAGTAAAAATGATACAAGTTTTTGATTATGAGAATTACAAATCATTTTATCATTTTACAACCCCAAAATAATATCAGTCTCTTAACTCCCTTCTTTTTTTCAGGTGGCAGATTTTCATGCTGTATTTGATAATGATCCATGAAAATCTTTGCAAATAACAATGTTAATCATTGCTTAATCTTTTTCGATCATTCAAATATTGCCATAAACCTAATCAGTTTTAATTCCTTAAAATAACGTGTTATAATCATAATTTCACATTAAAATACCAACACACTCTGCAAAGATTTATTTTATTTTTAACCTATGAGATATAAACCATGCTTTTTTATGGGGAGGTTCATTAGAATATGAACTTGGAATCATTGTGAAAGAAAACAAGTTACCCATTTTTTGTTGTTAATGTATTTTGTTATCAGCTGCAATGAAACTTGAATTGCTTTATGAACTTGATGTAATATTGCACAGCATTAAATTCTGTAAAACAGTAATTTATCATCATAAAATGTGTGCCTAAAACTTGTAGCTCTTTTGTTTTCATATTTTCCTTTTAATATTCTTTCTGATTACAATGCAACATTATTTACTCAGTTTAAATGTTTAATATTTGAAATGAAGATAAGAAATCTTTGGGAATATTGATATTCAATCTTTACAGAATATTTCTCAAAAATTAAAATGACAGTATTGTTTAGTATAAATTTACAGAAAACTTTTCAGTTATGTGTTGATTTTGATAGTGATGACCTTATGATTTAGTCATGTCTCATATTATTTCTTGTTGATAAAAACATGCTAAGATTAATATATCCTTATTAAATGTGGTTCTTCTTTTTAGCATTTGGAGTGCTACTTTGGGAGCTTGCTACATACGGTATGTCGCCATATCCTGGAGCTGATTTAACAGAAGTATACCACTTGTTGGAACGTGGTTACCGAATGGATCGACCTGCTGGCTGTCCTGCTAATGTTTATAGGTTGATGCTCAAATGTAAGTAGTCATCGAGGTTCATCTATCTATTCACATTGCTAAGGTCAGAAGTGTTAAATATATGGAAATGGAAGTCAGTGTTCAATGCCTGATTGATGAGTTTTTAAGTAATTTGAGAAAAGAAATATATAACTTCAAAACAAATAAATAATTTCAAAACCAATCTTTTGCTAGAAATAACCTGTCCAACAATTTACCACCTAAAAATAAGAATCTTTGGTGTATATATAGATTAATGGATTCTAATTTTTATCTTATTTAAGTTGAAAGGTAGAGAGATTTCTTAAAATGATGTAAATATGATTTTCATATTGACTTACCCTTTTATTTTTATTTTTTTTAAAGTATTTTTCATAATAGTACTACAAATTTATACAGTTTTGTTATTAAATAGCAATGCAAAACAAAATTACAGCTGATTCCATTTTTTCTTCAATCATAGTGTTTACAATCATCATTATCAGAACAGAAAAGGTAATTTTAAAATCTTTTTTCAAAGCTATTTGGATGTTCTTGTGATGCGTGTGTTTAAAAGTTTCTTATTTTCAATGCCCTTTCCTCAGTAGAAGTACCAGACATACAAGTCTATGCACTCATATGTAAATGAGGCAGGGTATTTTAATATCACTACAGTTCAATGAAAATATTGACAATTTTCAATAATGTGGTGTTCTTCAGTAAAACCAGTTCCTGGTTTTGAAATGCATGTGTACATTATATTTTTCATTATGTAGAAATGCAACCAACCTTTTCTTTACAAAAGGTGTTATGCATTAAAAAAATCTTAAAACATCTTAACTAACTTCTTTGGTATGTTTTGATTAAATACTCTCATAACAACTAAATAGATTTTCTAATTAAAACACAACATCATAGAAAAGTACACTTTTGATTTGTTTTCTGTTTTAGGCCTTAAAAATACTTCTTCAAAAAGCAAAACATATTACTGTTATTACAGTCTTAGTAATGTTATTCTTTTTGTCTTTTACATTGGAATTTTGATAGTGTTGTAATAAAATATCCTACACCCACTTTTCCCTATGTGGACTTATTAATACAGAGAGCTATATATAATGAGCACTGCATTCACCGGCAGATTAGTAATGTCTTACTAATTTCTGTCTATCCACTTATTGTACTCTCTATTGCAATAACCCTTTCTTTCTATCTATTATCGTGTTGGTTGTTCTTTCCCCTTGAGTAACAATCTTGTATATAGTAACCCTTTCTCAAGGATGCAACATTTAGATTTGAAGGATTCACATTGAAAATACTTGCAACAAGTGACTATGATAGATTCCGAATAAGAACTTAGGCTATAGTGTTCAAAGATACTGTTTGAAACCTTTACAATAACAAATCTGGGATTTTCTAAGGATCTATATTTCTTTAAAAAGGAATAATGTTGGGAGCACAAAGGATCTGACACACTTAAAACTTGTTAAAAAATGGAACAACTCACAGAATTAACTAAGGTATGCAGCAGCAGCAGCAACTACAACAGCTCAAGAAGTCACAAAAGATTTTTCAGGATGAATTGACACAATTACACAAGCAACAAGCTAAAGACACAAAATTGTTATGCAAAGCTGTGTTATCTAAAAGTAATATTGAGGAACAAAGTTCAAGATTTTTTTTCAGCCGAAGGTATATTTAATTTATCAGAATTCAAATATGATCCAGAAAATGGTGTCACTTTTCCATCTTATTTTTTCAGATATGATTTTTTCGAAAAGATGTGCTCAGTAGTCTGATGAAGAGAAAATCACTTTGTTATAAAAACTAGGTAGAGAAGAAAATATGAAATATATGAAATCTTATACTACCAAAAAAAAAAAAATGGAAGAAATTTCTTTTAGAGAGATGATAAAGATTTTATCTGGAATCTTTGGTGAACAGGGCGGTTTGTTTCATACAAGATATGAATGCTTGAACATCATGAAACAAGAAAATGAAGATTTTGTCACATTTGCAGGAAATGTAAATTCACAGTGTAAATTACCTAAATTTAGTAAGTTGTTGGTTGACATGTTCAAATGCTTAAATCTCAAGCAGGGACTAACAGCATCTAAGAATAAAGATATCCAATCCAGAATATTGGCCATAATGGAGCAAAATCCAGAAAGAAATAACATTGTAGAAAGTAACTGAGGAGTGCCAAAGATTGATTAATGTGAACAAGATGAAAATTGAGGAAAAGAATATTGATAGTGCTTATGTTCAGGCTATTAAACCATAGAATCAGTGTTGCCTTAAGGACACATGGCTCAGTGGATATAGACATTGGTTAGTTCCAGCGACTTGAAGAGTTGTGAGTTCAATACCTGGCTACAACAGTGGTGAACAAGTAACATAAAGAGTCTGGTTAGAGGGATGACTACCAAAAGGAGCTTTGTACAAGGAATGAGAATGATATATCCCAGTAATCATAATAAAGAGTTCAGTTCGAGATTCTTAGCACCTGAAGAAGGCCGGAGCGTACAATAGCCAAAATGTTGTACAAATGGCGACAAAGATGAGGACGATAGTCCGAATAATGTAAATAGTGTAAATTCTACTTCATCTCAGAAACTAAACCACAGAAATTCGCAAAGACAAAATTATCTGCATGTGATGGCTGTGATGGTTGGTGGGGTTACATTTTAAAAAAGACTGTTTTTTCAAAGATGTTGCATGTTTGTGTGTGCCTATATCAAACACAAAAGTAGTATGCCTCAACAACATCCTTTTAAAGAGTGAGAATATCGAGCAACATAAAGAGCATATAAAGGCAGTTTTCCAAAAAATAGATGAGTACGGTTTCAAACTCTGCTCGGAGTGTGTAAATTTTTTATGAAAGAAATCAAGTATTTGGGTCAAATAATAGACAAAAATGGCAAAAGGCATGACCTTGAAAGAGCTGAAGCCATTAAGAACATGCCGGCACCTAACAATGTCACTAAACTTCAGGCATTTTTAGGCATGGCCAACTCAGCATCTATATTCTTAAAATATATGACCTTAGATCCCCTTTGAACAACCCTACTAAAAAAGGGAGCTTAATGGAATTGGTGAAAAGAGTGCAAAGAAGCTTTTCAGAAGATAAAACTTTTGTTGTCAGATCTATTGCTAATTCATTTTGATGCTAAACATGAAATAATCGTGGCATTGGATGCTAGTAATTACGGGATTGGAGCAGTGATTCTCCATAAATTTGAAGATGGGACCACAAAGCCTATAGCCCATGCTTTTAGAACTTTGCTTCCAGCAGAGAAACTATAGCCAGATTGAAAAAGGGTCTGGCCATAATCTATGCAGTAAGAAAATTTCACAAGCATATTAATGAGCGGAACTTTACTCGACAAGCAGATCATCAACTGTTACTAACAAATTTTGGATCCAAGAAGGGTATCTCTACTCACACAGTCAACAGGCTACAGTGTTGGGGAATAATTTTATTAGATTATAATTTCAAAATGGAATTTCTATCCTCAAAGAAGCTTGGACAATGGACATGCCAATGGTTTGTCTAGACTAATCCCAAAATTTGCAGAACCTTTAGAGGACATGGTAATAATAGCTGCTCTAAGAGAAGAAAAAAACTATCAGTGTTGCTATGTAATACTATCTGTGAATTGCTAGTGACTCTGGAAGATATCAAGAGAGAAGTAGAAAATTTTTTAATTCATTAGAAAAATTAAAAAGCATGTATGTCTGAATAAAAGATATAAAAAGAGATTTAAAATATCACCTTTTTCGATATGTGATCAAGTACTCTCATACACAGATAGAGTAGTAATGCCATTATTCCTACAAAAGGAAATTCTGATTGAATTTCCTATTGGTCATTCTGGTGCTTCAAGCATGAAAAGCTTAATGTGTAGCCATACATATTGGCCTAGGATGAACTAAGATATTAAAAAAATTGTGAAAGCGTGTAGAGGTTGCCAACTAGCTGGAAAGGCACTTCTGGTAAATTTTCAGCCCTTGCCCAAAACAGATATTCCATGGACAAGAATGCACATCAATTATGCTGGACTCCTAAATGGCCAGCTACTTCAAATGGCCTGAAATCTTCAAATGTAAACACCCAACATCCTCAACTATAAATGTGCTGAATGAACTTTTTAGTTGTTTTGGTATGCCTAAAAAATAGTAACTGACAATGGGACACAGTTTACTGGAAGGGAATTAAAAATTTCTGCTCATCTCTGGCTATTGACCACACTGCAACCCCTCCTTACCATCCTAAGTCCAACAGCCAAGCAGAAAGATTTATGGACAGTTTCAAATGAACATTAAGAAAGAATGATGGCTTGAACAAAGATGAGAGGGGCATTCAGAAACTTTTATTGGTGTACAGAATCACTCCTAACCCAAACAGTTTTAGACATGTCACCAGCTGAACTGATGTTTGCAAGGAGAATTCGCTTGGTATTTGACAAGCTTTTGCCGAGTCCAACAATTAAAAAACGTGAAGAAAGAAAATTTTGTGAACAAATCTTTCAAGTCTGGAGACAGTCTTTTTCAAACACTATAGAGGTGGAAAGAATTTCTGGGAAGATGGAACAGTCACTAGAAGACTTGGTAGAGTAAACTATATGTTGAAAGGTAAAAAATTTCAACATGAGATACTTAAACCAATTAAGGCCCAGACATACTAAAGATGTCACAAGAAATGGATGATGAAATGCTGATGGAAGTGTTGTATGATGTTTTCAACATACCAGTTCCTCTAGCTCCACTAATGCTGGAAGTATCTGTTCCTCTAACCCTGCCAATGAAGGAAGTACCAGCTTCTTGAAACCCACTAATATCACAACTACAACCAGCACAAAAATTGGTGAGATATGACAGTATTAGCGTGAAGAAAAATGTTAAACAATTGTGTCCTGACCAAAAAAAGAAAAGGCATTGAGCAGAATTTCATGGAAAATTAACTTCAGAGGAGGTGTTGTAATAAAATATCCTACACCCTTTTTTTTTCTCTTATGTGGACTTACTAACACAGAGAACTATATATATATATAGTGTACACCGCATTCACTGGTGTCTTGTTTCAGAGATTAGTAATGTGCTACTAATCTGTCTATCCACATATTGTACTCTCTATTGCAATAACCTTCTCTTGTTTCCATCTACTATCGTGTTGATTGTTCTTTTCCCTAAAGTAACACCTTTTATATTGTAACCCTTTCTCAAGGTTACAACAGATATTTTAATGTGTTCATAAATATACATTCGATAAGAAATTTAAGTATTTCAGGAAAATGCTAGTCAATCTATACAGCGAAACAATTCTGAGAGAATTAAAACTCCTAACAGGATTCATTATTGGGTGCCACAATCTTAACAACATAAGATGACACAGTTTTCATAGCAGACATGGAAAGAAAACTATATAAAAATACTACAAAAGGTATTGAAGGAATGTGAGAAGACACCACTAGGCATCAACAGCGAGAAGACACCACCTAGGCATCAACAGCGAAGGACCACACATCAACAGCGAGAAGACACCACTCGGCATCAACAGCGAGAAGACACCACTCGGCATCAACAGCGAGAAGACACCACTCGGCATCAACAGCGAGAAGACACCACTCGGCACCAACAGCGAGAAGACACCACTCGGCACCAGCAGCGAGAAGACACCACTCGGCACCAACAGCGAGAAGACACCACTCGGCACCAACAGCGAGAAGACTCCACTAGGCACCAACAGCGAGAAGACACCACTAGGCACCAACAGCGAGAAGACACCACTAGGCACCAACAGCGAGAAGACACCACTAGGCACCAACAGCGAGAAGACACCACTAGGCACCAACAGCGAGAAGACACCACTAGGCACCAACAGCGAGAAGACACCACTAGGCACCAACAGCGAGAAGACACCACTAGGCACCAACAGCGAGAAGACACCACTAGGCACCAACAGCGAGAAGACACCACTAGGCACCAACAGCGAGAAGACACCACTAGGCACCAACAGCGAGAAGACACCACTAGGCACCAACAGCGAGAAGACACCACTAGGCACCAACAGCGAGAAGACACCACTAGGCACCAACAGCGAGAAGACACCACTAGGCACCAACAGCGAGAAGACACCACTAGGCACCAACAGCGAGAAGACACCACTAGGCACCAACAGCGAGAAGACACCACTAGGCACCAACAGCGAGAAGATAGAATGCATGGTTGTTAAGAAAAGGATGAATCCAAAGTGTGAATTGTAAATCAGATACCAGTATCAAACAAGTGTGGAATTTAAATATCTAGGAAGTGTTTCAACAGAGGATGGAAAGTGTGACACTGAAATTCGAGGGCCTATTGGTATGGCCAATGATGCATTCCAAAAGCTAAGCAAAGTATGAAGAAATAGAAAAATTTTGCTAGAAACAAAGAAAAGGGTACTAAGCTACTATGTGATATCTGTCCTCCTGTATGGCAGTGAATGCTGTACATTCTTCTCAAAGATGAAGACAAAGCAACAGAAATGTGGTTCTAAAGAAGGATGCTGAGTATACCATGGATAGAACATATGAATGATGAAAAAGTTTTAGAGAAATGGAAACCAAAACTAAACTTATATTTAACATTAGGAAGAGACCCTTGAGATTTTTAGGACACATGAGGAAAGAGAGCTTGGAAAATCTGATATTCACAAGAAGATTGAAGGCAAGAGGGTGAGAGGTAAACAATGTATAACATATTTAGTGAGCTTGAGTAAATGGATGGAAGAAGAGGATCTAGGAGAAATAACGGAAAAACAAAATTTATTAAGAGCTACAAAGGATAGGAAGTTGTGTAGGGTCATGATTGCTTACATCCTGAGAAGATCTGTTGCATAAAGAAGTTTAAGCAAATTACACAATGATTGTGATGATTCATTATGATTATCTCAGAATTTCAGGCAACACTGATTTTATATTGTCTATATTTCTTGTTTGTCCTATTAGTTGCTGCTCCCACTAAAAGAAAATGAAATATTCATTAATTTGCAAAATATTACATCAGGTCTATTGTAACTCAAACCAATTCCATTTGATTATAATTATTATTATTAATATTAAAGTAGACGTATTATCATTAAAGAGAAATTGAGCAGGTTGATAACTGAATTGAGGCAGAAACTTGGAGATGTTTTTTTTTCCAACTGAAAAATAATTTTTCAGGTAAAACAATTTTTTTTTGTAAAGTTTGAGTTGTGTTCTATTTGATTTGAAAACAATGTTTTCCTTTAGAGACTTCTTTTTCACACATTCACTATACAAATAACACTGAAATAATTTGCATGATCTTAATGTATCTAGATGTCTGTAAATTTAGAACAACTCTAATTACCTTAACATATCCTATACCATATTTTAACAATTTCAGGGAGATTGTAAAATAAATTTTAAAATGGCAAAATATAAAAGATTTGTGAAAGATATGAAGACTTGCAAAATACAAGGATAATGTCAAAAATAAAAGAAATAGTGACATGAGAGAACAATGTTCAGTGTATAAAGTTTTAAATTTTTATTTACGGTTCATACAAATTTGGTATTAAGAAAAGTAGAAAAAATGTAAAAAGAGAATATTGCTCAAGATTAAAAAGATATTTTTAAAATTGTATATAAAGTTTGCACAAATTGTTCTCCGTATATATGGGTTGGTCAGTAACCAGAATTTCTTGAACCACTTGTGTTTTTGTTTTCTGGAAATATCTTCTGGAAAACTGAAAAAAAGATCTATTGCTTTTACTGAAACTGTTCTTCTTTTGAATGAAGTTGTTGTTGACAGTATTGAACAGTGGAGGTAGGTAGGCAAATATTTGTAGTCATTGTGTTTTTTTTTTTTTTTTTATTAGTAGGCACCCTTAAGAAGTGAAACTCAGTTGTAGTGTTAATGACTTGTTGTTTAGCAAAACCACTTAAAATGTTTGACTTTTTATTCTGGAGGCATCCTCTCCAGTCAATATTTTTATACTGCTTTCTTCACATTGCTATTGAAAAACTGTCACGTTCTGGTATTTATGAGAAAAAAAAAAAGGATTCAGAGGTCTGCATGAAATTTCTCCAGAAATTATTTTTATAGGCATGTGATTGGAAAGATTTATCCACCAATTAGATTGTTTTACAAAATTTAAGTTGAGTTTTTGAGATTGTCTGATTTCAACTTTTGTACGAATTTTGCCAAAAAACAAAATTGTAAATTTGAGTATAGATATTTGGCATATGTTTCTTTTTGAAGTTACTCGTGATTCACTTTTATCATTATGTAGAATTAGGAAAGCTTTTCAAATGTTCTTTTTAGGAAGGTGGGCTGAAAAGTTCATAGGCTAATTATGAAGGAATGATGCTAGAGCTGTGAATTCTTTAATTAATTCATTAATTTAAACTCTTCTTATTAATAACAGCATTGTTTCTTTCCAGGTAAATTGACATCTGACTATTCAAAGAAAACTTAAAAGGCCACTAGTAGTGACTTCTTGAAAATGGATAAAATTTGACATCACAGTGTTATCAAATACTGACAGAAAAAGGGTTTAGCCCACAAGGGCATTCATGCTGACATGGTTGCTTACATCAGAAGATGATGCTCCAGCATTATCAGCAGTGCATAAGTGAGCAGCTGAATTTAATAGGGAGAAGGTAGAATCTTGAAGATGACACAAGGTTGGGATTTCTATAACTGCCAACACAGGAAAACATTGATCATATTTATCATACATTGACAGACAACTGACAAAAATCAAATAACCAATACTATTAACATATCTTGTGAGAGAGTTGAGAATATTCTGCACAATGAACTTAGAATGACAAAGGTTCCTGTTGAATGGGTGCCACATCTTCTGATCAAAAGTGCATCACATCATGGGGGAAAATCAGACATTGTTTGAGGAAGATCCAGCTGGTTGCCTTGAACATTTCCTAACCCAGGATGAGTATTGGGTTCATCTTTTTGAGTTTGAGACAGAGACAATCCATGCATTGGAAACACCCCTCCTAGCCTGCTCTAAAGAAAGATAAAGTTGTTTTAACTGCAGGGAATGTGATGACCTCAATTTTTGTGATGCAAAAGGCATTGTATCTATTGAAGTTCGTCACAAGACAAATGCCCAGGAAAGCTAATGAAAAGGGTCTTGTTTTATCAGGACAATGCTCCAGCACATAAGTCCTTGGTTTCAATGGCTGCTGTGTGTGACTGTGGCTCTGAACTGGTTGACCATCCTCTCTAGTCTCCTAATTTGGCCCCCATCTTTTTATCATCTCTTCCCCAACATGAAAACAAAAAAAACAAAACAAAAAAAACACTTATTTTAGAACCGGTGTCGTAGTGATGATGATGATGTCATGTCTGCTGTTGATGACGTTTTTGACCAACAAGGTGGAAGCTTCTTCACCAATGTGATCCAATCACTACAACACCGATGGAAGAAATGTATGGACCACAAGGGAGACTGTTGAAAAATGGACTTCATTTGGTTACTTTGTATGAGAAAGTATCCTGGTCAGCCTGTGAATGTTTCAACTGACGCTAATAAAAATTATTAAATATTTTTTAAAATTCTTACATTTTATTGATAAGGATAAAGATATTTTATGTCAAATTTTAATTTTTCAAAGATATTTTTTCTTAATTCTTATAAGAGGACCCTAATAAATATTTTTAATATAGCGGAAACAGTTTTCAAAAATTACTTATTCATTTAAATATGAGTTTGATAAAAATACACTATTATTCTAATTTTTAATAACTTAAAACCATATTAAAAATAATATTCTTTCTTACCATTCTTCCTTGCTTAAATCTATTACTTGACTTTCTCTGTTTTGCAATGACTCTACAATGGGAAAGTAACATATTTGTAGGTGGTCTAAATATTTGGCAAATATATTCCAACTTTAGTGAGGGTTTGGTTTGGAGATTTATTGTAATTGAATAGCATAGATGTCCAATCACATGAGATTTGAACTGAGAATAAAGGGTTATATAGCTATGCATACATAGAAATTTCTCTTGTTAAAATATTAAAAGAAAATAGGCACTTTTTAGGTATGCATGAACATTTAATAAAAACCTTGTGTAGAAAAATAACTCATGGTTGTGATCAATAGAATCTGGATGTCTTTAGACAACACTATGTATGCTATAGAAATCAATTTACATGCCTTATTGAAAGCAAATTTTGGATTTAGTTACTCAAGGGGGAAAACTCTTGTGAAAGAGAAGAAAACAAAATTACCTGTAGTTTTCTTTTTGTTTCAAAGGAACTTACATCTTTAGAGATGTCAATTCATTTGAATTTTATGAATCTTTTTGTAAAAATTTATTGATCCTAACTTGATTACATTTTTTTTCCTTTGATTTCAGTGTGACCTTTTCATTATACCAAATTGTCTAACAATAACCTGTTCTAGTAATTCTAAAATATTTTAAAAAGATGATGATAATTCATCTCTAAATGATATCAAGCTTTTTTGGTGCCATTACATGTATATGTATTAACTAGCCTATTTTTCCATTCACACAGTGAACAAGTTTATTCAACATAATCTATTTTTCTGTTGGGAATAGTTGACAACATCGTTGAAGGTTATACAATTATTTATTAAATTCTGACTTAAATTTATTAATGTAAAACTGTTTTCCTATATTTCAGGTTGGCAGTGGGAAGCTAAAGACAGACCTACATTTAAAGATATCCACAATGCTTTGGAAAATATGTTTGAAAAATCAAGTATTAGTGAAGGTAAATTGAATTTTTATAATTTGAATGTGCTTTACTCTGAATACTGTATTTAGGAAATTATTTCAGCAGATATTAATGTTTTTAATTGTTCTCATGAATATTTTATATATATATATATATAAAACTGGAAATATTATATTTGATGTAGTAGAAACTAGATATACTTTAACATATTCACATGATTTCATCTGATGATACTTTATTTTTTTAGTAGGAAAGATGATTCCATGTATCATTTCTTGTCTATATTTCCTGACCATGTTCCTCATGCTTGTATAATTTTCATTTCATGTTAGGAAACATTACAATTCTCTTAATTTGGACTTGTTTTGCTGAATTTGTTCTCTCAGAAGAGATGATTTCCATAATCTAACTTTTGACTTAACGGAAAATAACGCTTGATTGGTGGTTTTCTGCCTTTATTAAAGTATGAAGTTGAAGAGAAACTTTCCTGTTGAATTATTGATTATTGTTTTTGAAAATTACAACTGTTTATAATAGGCAAAAAAAAAAGAAAATGCGCTTCCTATGAGCGTTTTAAGTAATGAAAGTTTCCACAATTTTTTCTTAATTTATTGGCTGTTTGCTTTTGTTTGTTTGATGCTGCAGTTATTTTCTATATATTTTCAACATTCTCATTTATTTTGAACGAAGATTTGTTTTGCATTGAAATCTGAGATGTTTTGTCACCAACAAGTTGCTATGAAAAAATTCAGGAATTCGACTGAAAAAAAAAACAAAACCTTAGTTTCCACCATCTTCTTTGAGAAAATAAAGTAAATGTTAAGATACTGCTCATTAATGGCGATAGCAAATGTATAGTCTGTATTACATTCAGTTTGTGTATGCTGTTCCAATTCCAGAATTATTATGTTTGTTTTAACTCTTAAACTAACACGTCACTCAATAAATCCTTGTCCTGATATATAGATGGCGCCACTAATAAAAAATCCATATGATTTTTATGAAGTACTAACCTTCAAATGGCATGTGACAAAATTTGGGCCCAAATGGATTATTAGTTTACAAATTAGTTATTTAAGTGAAGCTACTGTTGAAAATTTTGAAAACAATGGAAAAATTTTAACTTTGTGGATTGATAAAGCATTGCTTTCTGATGGTAAAAAATAATGTTCAAGCAAAGTAATTGCTTGATAAGTGTTATTTGGACTCTGCTCCGCCGGAAACAACAGTTAAAACTTTAAATGCGGTTGTACGGACACAAATGATGCTGAACACTCAGGTCGCTCAAGACAACGCACCGTGTCACAAGTCGATTGCAACAATGGAAAAACTACATGAATTGCACTTTAAATTGCTTCTGCATCTACCCTATTCTCCACATCTGGCCCCTAGTGACTACTGGCTGTTTGCAGACCCCAAAAGAATGCTCCAGGGAAATAGATTTGGCTCCAATGAAAAAGTGATATCTACACCCTGATATTGAGCAGGTTATAATAAAAACCTGCTTGTCAAAATACATTTTATCTGTAGAACTGCTAAAAAACAACATTGGCACTAAACATTATTGCAATTTAACACTATATATATATATATCCCTCTCTCTCCTCATGCTCATGGAGAGAAAGACAATAGCGAGGCAGTGTCAGTTCATTCTCTTTACTACTAGTTATTAAAGCTCTTACCGCATGCTTGCTCTTTAACAGTGCCTTATTATTTTATATTTTTGCAATAATTATGTTGTCAAATAGTGAAGAAAATATATATACTACACACACACACACACACACACACACAAACACACACACGTGTACCACTGACAGCAAACTATTTAAGATTACAGAAACACACACACCACTAAAAATTTTGCCATCAGTAATACACTTGTGTGTATGTATATATATATATATATATATATATATATATAGTGTATCGAGGCAGCAAATAATTTTCTAAACATATACTGTTAAATATAAAAGACAATGAATGTCTCTATGTTTAATCATGAGCTGTTCTAAACATCGTATATTGGCTTTAATTTCAGTTGAAAATAAAGACAAAAATTCTCCAAAATTTGGATAATTTTTTATTAATTTGGTTCATGTGAGACAAAAGCTTAGAACCAAATTTATAAAAAATTATCCAAATGTTGGAAAATTTGTCTTTATTTTCAACTGAAATTAAAGCCAAAATACGACTTAGAACGGCTCATGATTAAACATAATAGACATTTATTGTCTTTTATATTTAACAGTATATGTTTAGAAAATGTGTGTGTGTGTGTGTGTATTCTTCACTACTTGACAACATAATTATTGCAAATACATTGTCAAAGTGCAAACATGTGGCAAGAACTTTCATAACTCGTAGTAAAGAGAATGAACTGATCAGATGCTGCCTTGCTATTGTCTCTCTCTCAAGACCATGACAGGTGGGGAATACACACACACACAAATTGTTTTTATTATAATAGGCAGGATTCCCTCTTGTCATATTCGTGGTGAGGATAACCTGTGAGGAAACTGCTAATATATTTTTCTCAGATGTTTTACTGGCCTTTTTGATGACAGGAGTACATGGTACACTTCACTCGTATTTTTTTTTTTTTTTTTTTTTACATATCATCAATGATTTATTTAGATTAGTATTTTCATAATTGCTGTTTTTTTTTTTTTTTCGGTGATTTAAAATTGAGCTTAAACGTGGTTTCTTATGTCCTAACTACAATAACCATTTGAAATACTTTTGCCAACCTATTTAGATGTCACTAAAAAATTACATAGCCCTACAACTGTAATGGCTTTGAAACTAGAATTTTCAAAAGTTAACAAAACAAAAAGCATCTCAATAATTTCAGGAGTCAGATTATGGAAAATATCATCCACAGGATTAAAAAATAAAACTTATATAAAAAAAACGTACACATATACATACATACCTTCTCTAGTTGTAACGATTTTTGTGTGCCAAATACATGTGTAAAATGTATACACATACCTATATAAATATATATTTATAACTCAGTGTTTCTGTATCCCTATTCGCCTTGTCTTTTTGCTTATGCCCCATAATTCTGTGCCATTTTCTTTTTCCAGAAAGTTCGTCCCTAGATGAAGTTTGCAGTTAGCCATATTGATTGGATTGATAGAAGTGATTTATGATAAAGAGTGAGTATACTGCTGAATATTGCTTACTAAGAAACTTTCTTTTTTTCTTGTAGAAGTTGAAAAGGAACTTGAAAGTGAGAAATGGCGAACTCCAGATAAATCCAAGAAAGCTCGGGCCCAAAGTCTTGATAGTTCTGAGCATATTGGTATTGATGGTCGGACTAGTGCAGGTAAACACTGACTCCACGTATTGCCCTGAGGGTCTCACTCCTATTTCATGCACACTTTCTGAATGTTGCAAACCTGATGACAGAACTTTGGATAGGCAACAACACTATTTATTATTATTTATTAATTTCTAAATAATATTTAACTTATACAAAAAATATTTTAAAACTTTAAGCAACTTTTTGTACAAGTTGTTAAAGAAAGAAAAAAAAAATCCCATTTCTGATTGTGTGCTCCAGCAGTCGGCTGTCTGTCCAAATGCCGTTCTTTATTTACATTACATGAATGGCAAAGCTTATTAGCTTTTTATTTCTGCTTGTTTCTTCCTTTTTAAAATCAATGTGCTACTGCTGCTTTAGTTGTTCTATTTTTGGTGTTATGTGATATCTTTTTTCTTTAAAAAAAAAAAAAGAAAAAAAGAAAATAATCTAGCCCTTAAAGAAAAAAAAAACAAAAAAAAACTCAATGTTGTTATGTGTTGATCTGTGAAATTCTTTGGCTGATTAGTATTGCACCAGCATTGAGCATTCATTTAGGAATGTCCATATGTTCTAGATGTGCTACTTGCTGGTGTGGTGCATTAACCCCACTCCAGAATGTGATGGTACTTATCCATCACTTTCATCCCTTCCTTTTTTACAGACAAAGGCAGTGGCTGACAGTGTCTGTTTAAACATGCACATAAACACTGTTGGGACATCATTATGCAGTAAATTATGAAATCTTTCTTCCCACTTGCTGAGTACAAAGTATGCATCAGTGTATAGGGGGAAGCCTATGAAAACGTATATATAATTTACTATATAATGACTTTTTCTTTAAGAATACTTAACATATACAAAACCATTCTCTCTCTCTGTTTTCCTGCTTGTTTACTCTTTCTTTTCCTTCCCCCGTCAGTATGTGAATCTTACAGTGTAGATAAGACTACACTTGCACCTATCACAACCTTACTGCACACTGATGAGGATATCAAAGAATTTTAACAAGTCAGATTGTTTTATTTTGGAAAAAAAGAAATTCTCCACAGTAACAAAGCTTACATTAATAATTTTAAACTTAACCTTCAAAATATACAAATAAATAATACTAATAAAATTATTGCGAATAACCATTTTAATTTGGAGTATTCCCTCTACAAATAGCGCTTTTTTTCCTAAACTCAAATGCTAAACTGTCATGTGACCGCATATCTCATCCTACCTGGAGTCGGAAAGCAAGCAGCCTAACACATGCACTAACAGCTTTTAAGTGGCTGTGGTACAAAGGGAGGTAATCCCAACAGGGCCAGTTTCATAGTGGAACACTTGATGATGCTTTGAATGTAGCTGCTTTGCTACCTGCTGGTCTGCAATCACAAAAATCAAAAGATTAGTGGCTATGTGTAGTCAAGCCACTTCCTGCCATAGTACTACTGTTTATTTGCCTAGCAATATAATTACCAGTATTAATAATATCAACAACAATAATATTAATATAAAACAAATAGGAAATACCAACTGTTGAGAAAGCTCACCAGCGTGGAAAATAGTGCCCTCACACCGCCTGGCACTACTAATGATAACTAATGTTCTAATTTGCCCGTCCTTGACTCTGCTTGCCTTGCTGAATTGACAAAGTCATCATTTGGTTGTTGTTGTTGCAGGTCCTACACCTCCGGCGGGTCGGCGTGCTCCTCTTACTCTTGATGACTCTGACAAGCGACAAGTTGCAGATATTCTCCAGCGGAAGTCATCTCGAAAGAAGACTCCAGCACCAGTGCCTCCCCAGCGTACAACGTCGTTTCGGGGCCAACAATCACTCGATTCGTCCGAAATGGAGTCTGAACTGAAAACAAAAATAAAACAACAGAAAGCTAAGATTGAGGCTGCCACCCTGCATGAGCACTCTGCCGAGCACTCAGTCTCGCTGGATCAGGACAATTATTTTGACAACCATGTGTTTACAAAAACTAAACATCTCTCATTGAAGGGAAGCTCTCCAAAGTCATTTCGTCGACATGACAATGAGAAATTTCAAGAAAAACTTGAAGACAGTTTCCCTCGCCAGATGATAGAAAGTTTTAAAGGTTCGCATATTGACAAGTCAAAGTATATTATTACAGATTTAGGAAATAAGAACCAAAGACCTCCTCCGGGTCATTTGAATCATCTTATTCCTGCTGAGATCCGACCTGAAAGACCAAAGATCGACAAAGAGACAAGCACCAGTGAGGAAAGCATTGAAGCGGCAACAGTACATGGAGGTTGTTATCCCAAGGTGCCACAATCTTTGCCAACTCAACGGTCATTCAGTGCAAAGAAAGGTAAATCTTTGACAGACAGCCAAGGCAGTGAAGATGCAGTTGACCATGATAATTTTGTCAGTGTAGGAAAATTAGATGCAGACAATGTGAAGAAAACCATTAGTCGTTACGGAACCATCCCCAAGGGTGTCAGAATTGGTGCTTACCTTAAGTCGATGGAGGATGAGTCAAATCAGACTGACCAGCGGGACTCAAATATAGATGATGTTGATTCGGGGACAGATACTGCCAGTGTGACATCCTGTCCCCCATTACCTACCACCGCTGAGACGCCGGGAGACAGCAGTAAGGAAGATGACAGCAACAGCATTGGCATCAAACAGGAACACAACCTGAAGCCATCAGCTGTTGTTAAGTCTCAGTCTTCACAGATGCTGGTTGACAATCAGAAATCTCCTCTTACTGGCTTACTCCAACGTCAAAAGTCTGATCTTACTCATGGTAAGGTGCAGGGGGTGAAGAATGACTACTCCCCATCAAAGCCTGAGAATAGTCTCTTCCCCGGGGTCCCCACAGCAGCAAATAAAATGGAGGATGCTGCAGAGTCCAGCAAACCACGACCAAGTCCTCGATTCTCTCATGTGTTTGATGACTCAAATGATACAAAAAAAGATGAAAAGAAAGAAAATAAGAAATTTCCCAATAAACCTCTTAAGTCCCCAGATGATGTTCCCCAAGAGTTACGTAGCTTTCAAAAGGTTGGACAACCATTTCCCTCGCGGCCACCAGGCCTGGCTCATGTGAATGATTCGAGTCCTACAAGCACAGAATCGACCCTGGTCAGCAGTCCTGACTCTGTTGTGGAGAAATCGAAAGGAGATGTGCGCTCGCCACCCCCAAGGCCTCCAACACGGGCCAGAATTATGGTGGCAGACTCAGAAGATGGCAAATCTTCTAAAGAAGGGGATGACAATGTTGTTTCCTCTGGGGTCTTGTCCAAGCTGGCCTCCAAAGTGAAGTTGCCACTAATGCCCCCAACAAGTGAAGCAGCCCCTCTGAAGTCCACTGGGCGGAGTGTTGACATCTCTCGAGACACAGATAAATTGGCGAAGGGGGACCATCCTGCTGAAAAGTTCAGCACTAACTCTGACAATGCTGCTGGCCGCATGACCCCAGGCATCACCCACAAACCCCCGCCTGGAAACCAAAGGGATGAGTCTACTCATAAATCTATATTCCCTAGTCTTAGATCTGCTTCTGCATCACATCGTATTACAGAGAGTGACCCTTCTGACAGCAAAACGAACCAATCCAACCAGACTGCTGATAAAAACTTGGCTGTGGAC
The DNA here is from genome assembly GCA_037127315.1 of Ascarosepion bandense. Lineage (NCBI taxonomy): Eukaryota > Metazoa > Mollusca > Cephalopoda > Sepiida > Sepiidae > Ascarosepion > Ascarosepion bandense. The sequence continues at coordinate 88,168 of JBBBDQ010000480.1, forward strand.
TTACCAGTGTCAAAAGACCTAATTATTGAAGCCTCAGGACAGCTGGACGGCCGCATTGACTCTTTGGCCACCAGTAATTCCAAGAGTTCTGGAGAGTTCATGGATCTCTCCAAACAAGTGCAGACATTTCATGAAATGTGTTCTCAATTTATTGACTCTTTACCGCCACATGCAAAGTTCCATATCCGGGAACTGCTCACTCGACTGCAGTCGTTTAGCCAAAACCTAAAGACTGTGTCAGGGAGCTGTTCTTCTGGGGGTTCCAACCTATTGGATGATATTCAGAACACAAATAAAGAAATCCTTCAGGTTATACAGCGATGAGCTGTACATGGGCTAACACACACACACATACATTATAAATAAACACACATAGATATTGAGCGCGATGGTTATTAGACAGAAGTTTGGACAGCTGATGGTTTTGACCAACTATGAATCAACTCACCCACCCACATAACTAACACCTACAGTGAATCCTCCTTTTCAAGACTTGCATCTTCATTAATACAGAAGGTGAAATATATTTGGGCATACACTAGCACCCAAAGAAACAAGAAAATTAAAGATTAAAAAAAAATTGGGGCGGGTGATTGTAACTTTTAATTTGCTGCATTAGAATTAACTTTTTAATCTTTATTTTTGTGCACAAGTTGATAGAAATATAAAACATGTTGTGGATACAGCTGAGACTGCCCAAAATATTGGTCCCTGACAAAGGTCAGTCTTAATAAAAAAAACAACCTCTGTGCACAAATCTACTTGTATGTGCAAAGGAACACTTACAAAAAACAACACAAAAAATTTAAAAATATCCTCATCTCAGCCACTTGTGTTGCTGTGGAGAGTTACCATCTCAGTGTCTGGTTGCCATGCTGTCTGAGGAGACACAGAAGGTCAGAGTTAACTTAAGTTTGGGGGTAAGGGAGCAGTTTGTTATTTTTATTTTCCATTATTGGTTTTTAAAATGCGGAAGTGTGGAAAAAAAAAAAAGAAAAAAATAATAAAGAGAGATTTTTTTTTCTTCTACCTGAACATTGAATGTGACATGAACAAATTTAATAAAAATTGAAAGAAGAAAAAAAAAGGCTCAACAATAATCGTAAAAGGAATGAGTTAAAAAAAAAAAAGATTAAAACTGGCAAGATGTGTCTAGCTCTTGGCAGCAGTGCAAGCTGTACTCTTGACAGTAAATTATTAAATTGATGAGTAAACAAGTGATGGGAATATTTTGACTTCTCCCTTCTCCCAGACTCCTGATCTCTTTTCTGTGAGAGAGAAAAAAATATCTCCAGTAATGTAAAAATATAAGAAAGAAATGTACAAGATTTAAGCACTTCTCTTGAAAGAAAATTCTTAACCCTTGCTTAATCTTCTTGTCTCTTGTTCCCCATCTGTTTTAATTCATTGATCAAAAATTTTTCATTGTTTGAAGCTGGGCAGAACTTGTGCTTGAAGTGACAATTTTTTTTATATTGTACATCAAATGGCAAAAGGCAGGTGATGGTTTTTTTTTTTTTTTTTGGTTTTTTTTTTTTTTGTCTGTCCATGGAGTAATGTCTTTGTAGGTCTGGACAATGACCAGTCAACCACTTTTTCAGGACGGCAGTGGTGGCAGGTTTGTGGTCAGTACAACACTCCTCTTTCCTGACTACAAAGACTTCTTGTGCAGTGGTGACTAAACTAAAAAGAGAAACAAAATTTGTAAAGGAACAAACAAACCAAAAATAAAATGATGAAAAATGGAAGAGTGTAATAAGAGAAAATAGTTGAAATCTATTTTCATGGAATTTCATTTGTAATTGTAAAATGTTTTAGGATATCACACCTTTCTCTAAATTAAAATTTAAAAAGATAATGACACACTTAGAGACATTCATGGAAAAGCAGGGTGATTTTTCTTTTTTTAAATATTAAAAAGGAGGTGTACAATGCTGTGTAGACATGTTTTCCTTTTGAAGATAAATATATTGATGGGTAATTTATCCAAATGATATACATTAGAAAGAGGTCCTTTTTTTTTTTTTTTTTTTTTTTGTTCCTCTACAGGCTCACAGCAATGCTGGGTGTACATGAGTACATAATTCTTTGTATGCACACACATATACACACACACACACACACTTTATATATATATATATATATATATATATATATATATATAAAGATTAACCTGTTGATGCTGTATTATTGTTAACACAGTTCTAGCATGGAGGGTCAAATTTGTTTTTCTTTCTCAGAAGCAGCAGACCAAATTGAACAATGTCTTTATTTCCAATCAAGTTTTATAATTATCAGTAACTAAATTTTACAGAATGTAAATTTTGAAAAAGTTTTCATCATAAGAGTTTTGTTTTATTGTGTTAATGGTTGAAAGAGCAAACATGCAAATAAATACAGTGTGATTTAAAATGAGGACCATTTGAAAAACCTTAAAAAAATAATTTGTTAGTTTGCTACTTTCTCTCACTGGCTGGTCATGTTGTAGCCAGGGGCATCAAAATATTCAAGTTTATGATCAGGAATGTGTGGTGTCCAAATTCAGTTCAATTCCATAGTAACCACAGCTAAGCATTTTACTTTCAGTACCTGTGATAGTCTGTACATTTACCTGCTTCTGGATTTTATACTCCTCAATGTATGCTGCCCTTGTTCCAAATGTACTGACTGACCAACAAAGGCCTAAAATACTTAGCCTGCATCTACTTGGACTCTCACATACTTCAACCCACCCATTATTTAGATGCTGTGGTATTTTTTATCATACTTCTAATTTGTTTTTTTTTCTTTTTAAAGTCGCTATAATTTTAATATTCATCACTTACTGTAGGTGTGACTTTTCTATTTTGTCCTTTCATTTAATTTTTTTTTTTTAACAAAACACCTGACTCCAGCCATATTTGACCATAGTGAAGAATCTCTTCATTCATGCCTCCCTCTCTCTCTCTCACTCAACATGCCAGCTGTAAAGCAGTGCTCACATCAGTATTATAAGAAAAAGATAAAAAAAAAAAAACAGTTGATGCTGGCATTATCCTTGAACACTTCTGCTGTTTCTTTGTGACCAAAGTGCTTTTGCCAATACTCTGGATTTCTTGAAAGCAGTGGTAGTATAATACACATGATTCGTGTGCATGTATATATATATATATATATATATATATATATAGTGTATGTGTGATAATAAAAGAAAGAATGTGTGTTTTGTGATGGTTGCTGTATTGTTTTAACCTTGGTCACCTCCTTTTCTCTATAGCCAATCAGCAAATAATCACTTACTCAACATGTCTTGCCAGAGCCACTGCTCTTCCCAGTTCGGTGAAGTGCCTATCATGTGATGCTGCCTGTGGTGCTGCTGCTACCACTATTATAAATCCCTGTAGTAAAAATATACCCATCATAAAATAAATTATCTTTCTTTCTACAAGTATGTATATGTGGATGTGTCTTGATTTTATTTATGAAAAGTAATAGACTGAGAATAAGTACACATATTGAGAAGTGAATATTTAGTTAGTACATTTTTTTTAAGGGAAATAGGGAAAATGTTCATTAGCTGATTGTGCAAAACATTGTGTGCCAGAAAAAAAAATTGCTCTTGTTTTGAAATACAATTATTTCATTACACCTTGGTTGTTTCAACGTTAAGCTGTACATTTGCTGAATGACTCATGTTGCATCAAAATGATTCTTTTTCTATAACATCTTTTCATTAAAACAAAAACTACTCATTTATGTAATTGTTTATATATATATATATATATATATATATATATATATATATATGACTAATAAAATTCTTTTGGGTCCATATTCATTTTCTATGCTTTCAGGAACATGTAGAGCACAGTAGAAGAGTGCTAACAAAAGTAAAAAAAAAAAGGCCTTAGTTTTGTTAATATAAATACCTGAAAAATCCTTTTGTTACCACATTTGTTATGCTCCATGTTTACTGACAAAATCAAATTTGAATGTTTGTATTAAAAGAAAAAATGTCCTGATTGAATATTTGTTTCTCATTATGGTTTTCTTATTCCTTCTTGTACAAATTTAAGATTTATTTTTTTATTAGATTTTTGTCTGGCTTCATAATTATAAATTACTTCTGAATTTCATTTTTGTATTCCTACCCACCCCAATTATTTTGGCATGCTAGTGCCTTAGTGCCAAATGCCTGTCACCACTTGCTGTTTCCTGGTCTCCAATAATGATTAGAAAGACAGTGGCACTGTAGAAGTTTCATTCTTCTTAGCTCTTTCTCTCTCTTTTTCATATCAGCTACTGCTGTTTTATGGCCCACCTGCAGAACGACAAGGATTCACACTTGTGACTTAAGAACCATGTGAACTTTGCATTTTACCTTTTTGAATGTAAATGATAAAAAATATATACACAATTGTTATATTGAGGTGGTAGCTCAGTATATCATATAATTGGAAAGTGTAAAATCTATGGTTCAAAAGCTGGTGCCAATTGGGCAAAAGCCTGTTCATTTTAATTTGCTTAGGTCAAGAAAACTAACTTCCAATTTGTTCATTTTCCTAGTGTTCAGTTTTGTATAATACAGTTTGCAATACTAAAACTGCATTCAAACCTTATTTATTCTACTTTATCCTACCTTAAACCACCCACACAGAAATATTGGCTCAACAGACTGCCATTGGCTATGACACTAGATTTGCCAATGTTTTATTCTTATAACTGTCCCTTTAAAATCTTTTTGAGATACTCTTTGGTTATCACTTTTTTGCCTTTTTTATTTTCTGTCAGGTGTTGCAAATCTGCATTTGTAATAATGCAGTTTTAAAAAAGAAAGAGTTTCCCTCCAAAATCTTAACCTCTGTTGTGATGATGAGGGGTTGGGAGTGGCCATGTTTGCCTAAGAATAAAACATTTGAGTGTGAGGTCTTTCTTAGGTTGTGCATTGTATGCATTACTGGCCATGGCCATGATTACTAAGAAATTTGATGTAAGAGCCATTTGCTTCTCCCGGTATTGATTTGACTCGAGTCTTTCAATAGTAAAAAAATTATAAAGAAATTGTTGGAGTGGAAAATTGTCCAGCATTCCTAAATATTTAATTCCTGTTTTATTCTAACATTGCTGGGTTATTTTGTTTCTTCATCATTGCTGCTTGACTTGTCACTAAGAAGTTACTACTGCTTGATACTGGTCCTTGTACCATACCCAATTATTTTACTGGTCATCATAACTTTACATTGCTTGGTTACTGATGGTTGATGATAAAATAAGTAATATTTCTGTACTTTTATGAAGCTGGAATCTGTTTATGATAAAGATGTTTTTCTATGGCTCCTTGCTGATTTAAGATATAAAAGAGTGTCCTGACAGCTTCATTTATCTTTCTATGATATTAAAAGGAAAAAAAATTCTTATTGCAGAAACCTAGTCATTTATTTTAAAACCACTTTTGAAAAAGATTTTGTCCAAAAACAAATAAAATGTGGAAAATAATATAAAAAAAAGTAAGTTCTTATTTTGTCTGATATTTTTTCCAACCTCTCTCTCAATTAACCAATTTTATTTTTTAATGTGATCAGTGTTCAAAAGACATTTGTATGCATTTGCATACACATGCAAAATAAAGAATGCATAGATTTCTTGCAGAATGCATAGTATGTAATTTTGTCAATCTCTGGAACTTTTCTAATCTTATCCTGTAAGGAGGAGTTATCTCTTCTTTATGACACAGGAAACAGACATGCACTATAAAAATGGGGCCTAAGCAAAATAACTAGATAGATTTTTCTTATTCTTATCCCTTCATATTCAAGTTGGTTTCCAAGTAAATAACTCTTATGAATTCCTTTCTTGATATGGCTTCCGATTATTCTTTTATCATCTTAATTGGACACAGCCAGTTTTTTAAATAGCACTAAATTGTGTAAAATCTAGAGCTTTTTAAATGACGTGTGGAATTGTCCAATTTAACCAACACTAAAACTTTATCCACATCTTTGCTTAAGTGAGGAAAATTTAGATTAAACATTTACAAGCCACATATACAAATAAGGATGGAGTAACTTTAGATTTTATGAGTTTTTTTTTTTTTTAATAAATTCCCCTTACGATCTAGTAAATGAAAATATTTCTGAATTAATAACATTTAATATATAATTTTTAATTGGAAAAATTGACTTGTTGATCCCATCAATCAGAAATAATGGTTCTTTTTCTATCAACACCAGCATTAATTCTAATTTAATATCTGTTTTTTAACTTCCATTATATAAAAAACAAAAATTTACTCAGATTTTTGTCTTCATTTATATATAATTTTAAACTTTAGTGTTGATTGGAAAAGGTTATTAATTCACTATGTTAAAATGTACTATGATGTACTAAGATTTCAGTAAGAATAGTCTTTGAGTTACTGACATTTGTTTGCTATATTTTCACTGTTATAGGAAAGCTAATTTGAAATCTTTAGCTATTATCTTGTAGCCAGGTTAATCCTTGTAAACACTGTAACTCATAGTCCATAAATACTAAAATTTGGGGCAATAAGCATTTAAAAGGGTTTTTTTTTTAATTTCTTTCTTAATAGGAATAAAATTTCTTTAAACTAATACAAGAAATGCATAAATCTTTGTAACTTAATTTTGTTAATGTATTTCCATAATCTTATTGAATGAATTGATTTATGATTAAGTTTGGCAACAAACATCAAGACTTTGAGCAAGTATTATTTGCAGTAACAAACAGTTCGTGTATTTGTAAAATGCACAAAAACCAGATGATATACACTACCGACCATAAGTTTAGGACTACTTAGATTTATTCTTTAAGAGGAAGAAATAACAAATTTTATGTCTTAGAAGAATAAATATAGATATATTTCATTGTTGCTCACAATTGTACAAAAATTAAAACTAAAATTAACAGAGTAATTTCAAATTTAGTTAAAGTTAACTCATATTTTCTTTTCAGCAAAGAAACCACCATAAGCCTTTATTACTGCAGAGCAAATCCTTAGCATTCTTTCTAATAACTTATAAAAATAAGTTGGAGAAAGTGATATACAAGCTTCCTGCAAGCATTTAAACAACATTTGTTCATTTTTAGGAAGTTCATTTTGAACTGTACGATCAATTTCATCCCTTATTCAATAGTGGTTTCTTAACTGTTACACAGCCTTTAAGCCCAGCAGAATGAAGTTGTCTCTTAACAGTAGTAACAGATACTGGATGTTGCCGAATAGAATTCATTTCAATTGTTAATTCCGGAGCGTTTTTTTTCTTCTATTCCTCTTGCTAGATATGATCAAGTGCCTATCCTCTACAATAGATGTTACTCTGGGCCTACCAGATCTTTTTCTGTCAATATTTAACTCAGTTTCACGAAGTCGTTGAAGGCAATAATGCACGCCATTTTTTGATAGGCTTAATTTTTTAGTGATAACATGTTCAGAATATCCTTCTTTCGAAAGAATTTCAACTTGAGCTCTTTTTTCAATGCTAATCTGTTTCTTCCTTGCCATTTATACCCTAGTAATATGGTTTACAAAAATAAATTATACCATAATTATAATATCTGAATAAATCTGAATTTTCAGCAAAAACTTGATCATAATAAGAGGAGTCAAGTAGCAAACTGAGTAAATGTTTACTTTAAAGTTGAAAAGAATACTTTTTTTACTTGACATCTGCATATGAATAACAAAAACTACAAACTTGGCAAATTTGATTCTGCTAAAAATGAAATTTTATAAACTTTGTGGAAAAAATTTGGGTGGTCTCAAACTTATGGTTGGTAGTATAAGTATTCTATTCTTCCTCACTAACAGAACCATTTCCATTTCTTAGAAAGACAGCAAAAAAGAATTAGTATTTAAGTGAGGCTATATATATATATATAATAAAACAGCTATAGGTCAGATTTAAATTTTCAATACAAATCACCTAGTGAAACTAAAAAGGTCAAAACCATGATGGCGTAATTGGCTGATCTCCCCAACTCATATAATCACATTATACAGTAATTTTATCATTTTAACTATTTTTAGTGAAGACTTGTATTTGAGTAGACACTCTTTTTATTTATTAAACAATATATTTATTTTCATTTACTGGCCTGAATATTTAAAAAATCTTATTAAAGAAAAAGAATCCTGACAGCATAAATTTTTCTTTAGTATGATTTCTCAAATATTCAAGCCAGTAGCTGAAAATAAATAAATATACTGTTTAACAAATAAATTGAGTGGCTACTCAAATGTGAGTATTGACTAAAAATATTTAAAATCATAAAATCTAATGGATTTATTATAAAAAAAAAAATCCATTTGTGTGTGTGTGTGTGTATGTATGTGTGTATATATATATATATATATATATATATATATATATATATATATATATAAACTTTTAAATTTTTTTGTTTTGTTTTTGTTTTTTTTGTAGCATTGAAACTGAACCAAATGAGAGCCTAAAAAAATCGATTTATTTTCCTAATATAATTTCTTATCACTATAAATTCTTAAGTCCCAGCTGGTATTTTAACTTTAAATGTAACTCACCAAAAGGCAAATACAACATAGGATAGAATCAAATATTTAAATATAAATCTTAAACTGTTAAATGTGTAAAGGGAACATGGCTGATGCCAGTGTAATCCTTTCCTTTTTAAATATTAAAAATGTCACCATAAATACTATGTAAATCATAACTATTGGTGACTTTTTAAAAAGTCTGAATAGGTTTATAAAGAAAATGTTGACAACATTTGATAAAGCTTATCTCCCACTCCCCTCATTGCCTTATCATCTTGCTCACTACTGATTAGCAGACATCTGTGAGGTACACCACACTGTTCTAAGTTGCTCTGTAGCATGGGTTTAAATGAACTATCAATTAAGTATAGAAAATATGTAATTTTGAATAAAATTTGATAAAGTTTGGTTTTATGGCTTCAGGGTATAGCTTAATTTTGTAGGGATTAAATGCCATGTTTTGCATTTTTAAAAAACTTTTTTTTTTCTTTTTTTTTTTTTTTAAAGTAGAATAATGTCCCTACATCAATTGAGGAATAATGGAAATAACACACAAAGTACAGTGATTAGTGTGTGTTTGTTTAGATACTCCTTTTCATTAAAATCTTTAATTTATACTTGTTATAATCTTTAACTTTCTATTCATCAGTGAGAATGCCCCCCACAATATTCCTGCTGTCCAGTGATTGGTTTCTTCCACAAACAGGATATCAACTGCTATCTTGAGCCTTAAAAAAAGTCAAAAGATTAAGAAATAACTTCCATTTTTTTTTTTTTTTTTCTCTCAAGAGCTATTTTTGAAATATTTTGATTATCCCTATAATATTTCAATTGATTATTTTGCTACTTACGTACTCACATTAAACATTCACCTACATTCTTTTACTGTTCAAAAACATATACAGAAGACCAATTATTTATTTACTTTGTTTTAATTTTGTGCATGTGTGTGTGATAATTCCCCCCCCCCCCTCTGGAGAATTAGAGGTTAAATGTTTGAAGGCCAGTGCTGTTGGATACATGCAGACATTTGTCTCTAGCAAAAGCACAGGGCTGCTGAAACAAACTACTCTTAAAAGGCCAATATTTTGGACATGTTTTATTCCTATGATTCATGGTATCAGGTTGACATGATTTATATATGAGAGAACACTTTTTTTTTTAATAGTGACAAAATTGTTGATGTTTCTGGCTGCCCTGGGCTGGAGACTATTAAGCCGATTCTATGGTGAGTTCCTCTTTGATAATTCTATAATATAGAGAGAGCCTATAACAATGAAAAATCTGTTATGGATAACATCAAATGAAGTATCTTTGTTTATGTGATACATTGCTGCTTTAATGAAATCTATTACTTACATTGGACTAAGCCTTTACTTAATTTTTCTAAGAAAAACAAAATAAAGACTTCTTTCTTTGTATAAGAGCCTGTAAATGTATAAACTACACACTAATATGTTAAAGTCTTTCCTATTACTTACCATTTCTTGTACCTGCCTGCCATACTGCATACATACCACTGCCACTATCTTGTAGATCAGTCACAAAGCAAATCCCATCTTCTGTGAAACAATGTGGGTTAGAAGCTATTTCCATGAAGAAATTGTCATTATCTTACCTGTGTTTATGCATGTGTGTCTGTGGCTTTTGCTGTCCTTTGTGTCAGATATTCCCCCACCGTGTGCCCTCTTTTACCCCTTCTGACTGCATGGTATGTGCCTGCTGACACTGCACTGCTGGGGGTGGTGTGCACAAAAGTTAATGATTTAAGTAAATAAATAAATGAATTATTAGTTGAATGCGAAGTCTATTCTGGGGTAGTTAGAGCCACCATCATTTTAAAAAAATACTAACTGCCAGCACTGATGGTACGGCTAGCAAAAAATAAATATATAAATGTTTTTTTGGGTATAAAATTAAAAAAAAAAAAAACTAAACAAAGAAACAACAAAAAAAAAATACAATGCATTTGTCTTTTTTCTTTATTAAAAAAACAAAAACCAAAAAAACTTGTTTTTTCCATATTGGCTTTGTGCTTCTCCAGAATAAACAAATGAATGAGTAAGTATATATGAGTGTATACATGTGCATCTGTATGCTTGTGCGCATATTAAATTCTGAATACTTGAATGATAACTATGGTAATACACACTGGTCAGCAACAATCCAATGACATTTCACTCTCTGTCTTTTAGCCTCTCCCAATCTCCCCATCCACTTTTGACCGTAATAAATTCTCTGCAGGGAGTTTCCACTGTAATCCACACTCTTATCATTCAAGCCCATGTGCTTATACACATCTGGATGTGTATATAGGAAAAATGAATTATATTTATATCAAACCAAAATACTAAGATTTAAAGAGAAAACAAGGAATAAAAAAACAAGTAAAAAAAAAAAAAAAAAAAAAAAATTGCTTTGTTGTATATAGCCAGTGATCTTCTGCTACTCGGATCTGTTACATGTTCTGAATATGAACCATGAAGTTTAACCCTTTTTCTGCCTTTTTCCTCTTTTTTTTTTTTTTGTCTTTTTTTAAAATTTTAATCTTATGTCATCTTATTTCTCTAAACAATCTAACTTTCACCTTCAACCCTCTCTCTTTTTACTCTTCATTTGCAAAAGGGGTGGGTGTGACAGCTCATTTAATACAATTTTTAATTGAGGTTTGGAGCTAGACTTTGGGAAAATACTTTGTATACTTTTTTTTGTATGTTTTGCCAAATTATTCAAGCAGTATAAATCTATCCTTTCTCATGTAAAGTGGAGGACATAGTTCATATATTGTTTTAACCAGGTTTGAGCTTAGAAACTGGCATTTAAACCTTTTTGGTAAGTCTTTCACACATTTATGTTCACCTTGGTCAGTAAAAATCAAGTGTGTGTGTGTATATATATATGCGTGTGTGCATTTTGTTTGTCAGAGAGTGAATGATATAGCTTACCTGGTAAAACAAGATTTTAAGTCTAGGAGCTGGTATCTCTAGATGCTGCCAGTATTTTTACATCTGATGCTCACTGCAGTCAGTATTTATGCGTTTGTAAAATCTAGCATATCGTAGTACCATAAACATCTACTCTATATGAAAGCTAGAGGATGGGCAACTTGAGTTATGATAAAGATGTTGTTTCTTTAACTAATTTTTCACCTGGAGGCTGACATCTAGACCTTGGAGAGATTATTTATTTTTTGTATCATTATAATTATTAGTGAAAACTGCAATAGTCTGTTAGAAATGTATAAAAAAAACAAAACAGAAATGGGTGGGTGTTGTGGCTGATCAGGTTTTTTTTTTTTTTCTAATATCAAGTTTATGCCTAATAGCTGGCATTTAGACTTTGTACAAGTCTTTCACACCCCCATGCTCACTGCGGTTCGTAAATAGACCCACGCAGTATAAAGTCTCCTTTTCTTTTGCAAATAAATTCCTGCCCTTCTCTTCTCATGTTTTCCTTCTCCTTTTTTCTCTTTTCAATCTTATTTTTTTTCCCCTGTCTGCATCCTGTATCAATGTGCTGCTTTGTGCTGTGTGCTTGCTGGTGGACATGTCAAGCCGACTAAAATGTTCGCTAGTACCTCCGTCAACCATTATTCCACACTTGTTTCAATGTTGCCAAATATCTGTGATTGCAGCTCATACGATGATTGTAACAACGTACTGAAGATTACTGGCACATTACAGACCAGACCCTTTTTTTTTTTTTTTTTTTTTTAATTTTATTTGTCACTAATGTAAAACTTAATAAAGTCTAGGAATTTTGATAATGATCTGCTATTGTTGTTTTTCTTTAAAAAAAAAAACAAAAAAAAAAAACTTGTGAAAATTTTTCATTATTTTTTTTAAGCCATACATTTTGATTATTTGTGATGTTTCATTTTTTTGTTTTATTTTCTATTTAAGCAGAATTAAATCACAATTTAAAAAACAAAAAAAATTTGATTTTGATAATTTCATGCTCATTCACATTTCATAAAAAAAAAAGGTAAAATACTGAAAATTCTTCATCTAAAAAATTTTCTGAGATTAATTAAAACAGAAATGGTAATTGGAAAGGAAGGCGGACTATAGATTTGTGTGCTGTTTAATTATTGACAGTTGTATGACCAAGTTGGCTAAAGCAGCATCTCTGAAAGGCAGGCTACCCAGCTGTACAATGTGAGTTCAAATCTCAAATATTTTATTTTCCCATTTTTCTGGTTGTTTGAGATAAAAAATAATTCCCTAACCCCTAAAGAAATGATGGAATATAGCTAATACTGAAAATGTTTAATCCAAAAATGACTTATACTTATGACTTATAGATTAGTGTAAATTAACATTAAGATAATTGCAAGATTAACCATTTTCCAATATTTGTTGCATTTATAATAACTAAAATGGTTTCTAAGAAAGGCACACACAAACCATTTTTCTATTAAAGTCTATTAAAATGAAAATTCTGCAGGCTACCATACCACTGTTACTTAACATACCAAATTAGTTGTAAAAAGCAAAAGTTTTAAATGTTTAAAGAAATTTATTTTTCACCAACCAGAGAAAATGATTAACCTGACAATTTTATTCTTTTTGTAACAAAATGATCAACTTAATTTGTTTGATATTAACCCTTTACTGGACTAAATTTTTTCTGTTTTATTTAAATTAGTAATATGTTATATAAAAAATTTGGTACGAACATTGACCCGCATTCACTGGACAATCTCTTCACAGATGCAGGTAGAGGATGAGGCTTTGGGACTTTTTTGATAAGTTGTCTCCCTTCAAAATGTATGGGATTTATAGCTTCTCCAGACTTCTGCAAAACACTTCAGGAAATATAATGAAGGGGTTTCCTCATTTCCTTATTCATGGTTTTGAATTCACTATGGTAGTGAATGCTGGGCAGTCTTCCTCATAGATGAAGAGAAAACTAGAGGCAATATAAATGTAGTTTTACAGGTGGATGCTGAGAATGCTGTTGGTGGAACATGTTATTGATGAGGATGTTTCAAGGAAAATGGAAACAGGAAACTTGTACTTAGAATCAGAAAGAGATGTTTGAAATTTCTAGGGCACATAATGAGGAAAGAGAGCTTGGAGAATTTGATACTTGCAGGACATTGAGAGACAGGGAAGTAATAGCCTACCTAACAAGCTTGGCAAAGCAGGGACTAGAAGGGATACCATGAGTTACAAAGGATAGGAAGTTGTAGAGCCATGATCGTCTATATATATATATTTTTTTAAAGACATGACACATAGAAAAAGAATTTAAGAATAATGAAAACATTTTTTTCTTTTATTGAAATTTTGGCCATAAAAAAATACTTGATTAAAATGAGAACTTGTATATATCCAATAAAAAAAATATCTACAGGGAAAAGAAACATAATTTGTCAGATTTAAGCCATCACGCTAAAACACTATAATAATGTGTGACAATTTACACCATTTACATTCTTCTCACTGTTGTACACCCTGGCCTTTTTTAGGTGATATGCATTGGAATTTCTCAGCGCATAAAAGTGTTGGTTGAAGTAATCCAAAAGTGACTTGACTCAGTGTTGTGAGTTCAATACTTGGCCACAGCAGAAGGGAACAAAAGCTTTGAGAGCTGAGTTAGTACAAAGGAATGAGCTGGATATGAGACATCTAGAAAGGGCATTGCATGTAGAGCTAGAACAATCTATCCTAGTGGACTACAAAGGGTTCAGTTCAAAATTTCAACATGCATCACCTGAAGAAGGCTGAAGCATATGTCAACTGAAATGTCATGAATATGATAATAAAGATGAGAATACCAGTTTGAACAATGTAAATAGTTACAATACCCCACCTCAGAAATATAGACAGATAATAATGTGTGTGCATATTTGTCTCATTATAATTCTTACCACCAAGTGACTTTTTAAAAAAATGTTCATTTTTTTTCTTTTTTGACAATCACAAATTCTGGCAAAATCTGTTCATTTCTGCAGTAATACCCTTGGTAATGATATGAATATGATTTTTTCTCCAACTATGAGTTTGATAATGAGTTAGACTGAGTAATCTAGTCTTGGGTAGCAACCAGTCTATGAGAAGGAAAATGGATTTCAGAACCACAGAAGGCAACAGGAAACCACTCAATTCTCTTTCCTATGAAGTTATGGCAATTTATAGATAAAAACAAAGAATAGTATTGTCTGGAGATAGTCATAATCCCCTATTCCCTGAAGGGATTTTTTTTTTTAATCCATCTGGCTGTTGACATTGATTTCACAAAACTCATACTGCCAAGTTTGAGTTCAGGATAGATTCATTCTGGCTGTTAAATAAATCAGGATGCCAAATATTGGTACAATTTAAAAAAAAAATCAAAGATTATTTTATTAGTGAGTTAAGTCATAATATCTTGAAAAAAATTATACATAAGCCTTTATTTGGGATAATTCATTAAGTGGGTAATGCACATCACCTATAAATGTTAATTTTTAATCCTATTCTACAAATCACTTCATAAATCCAATGTATAAGTTCATCAACCTTGACTGAACAAACAAATCATTAATTAGCTGACAAATATTAAGCAAGACCACTTTACAATATCCTAATTCTGCTGATATTAACAAATATGGTACAAAATATAACTAATTTGGGCAGTGTATTTGGGAATCTTGTATTTTTATTTAGTTTTATTTTTCTTATTTATGAATTCTATATTTGTGCTACAAATCATGTTTTTTATCTGAAAATGTTTTTCATTCTTCCACAAATCATACATTTAAACTTGTCCCTTGTTTTTTAAATTAACTTTGTGGTGCTACTTTTAAATTTATAGAATTTCTATTCCTAACCAAACTAGATTAAAAGTATTTCTCCGATTTCTGTCTGAAATCAGTGATGTATGCTTTGGCTGCACATTGCGGTGCAGTGGATAGCAGCTTGGAACAAGAAACTGGAGAGCCGAGTTTGAATTCCAGTTGAATTTGTTGCATTCACTTACATGTAAATACCTTTGAGAAAAGTATTAATCTGTCTCTTCTCCCTTTAGATATGGTTTAAATAGCAGGACAGATTGGGTTCTATAGCCTTGGTTGGCAACCAGTCTACTGCAAAAAGTAGTGGCAACCTATATATCACATTAACTTCAGTGATTGTATGAGAGTCACTGTTTCAATATAGACTCTTGTCAGTACCAAGCTGGCTGACTGCTTGGGAATACTGGGTGTTGTAAGCTTAGATGTGCAGATAGTGTAATTGATAATGGCTTGGAAATTGGAGAGCTAAGTTCCAATTTCAAGTGGGTTCATTATATTCACTTATGCACAAATATCCTTGGCAAAGGGAAATCAACCTTTTCCTCTCAGTTATTTACTGATACAAGTACTATCTAAAATTGCAAATTCTTACAATCCAAAAATATTTTATGGATTTAAAATAACAAACCAAAGGTTAATAAACCATAAGATATCAATCGAGCAAAAATATACATACATACAAGGTGCGATAGGTAAATTGTTGCCATTTCATATTTTTAATTTTGTGCATGCTTGTTTGTTTTGGATTTTGTTGACTGCACAGTATAGTAGGGTCATTTGGGTACCATCTGTGAGAAAAAAAAGCACCATAACACAATTCACTCTGCCAGAAATTTGGAAACAGCATTCTGTACTGCTTAGTATTCATGCCAAAAGCTCCAATACAAACATTTCTGGGTGTCAAACTGCAGTGGGTTCGGAAAGAGTTGAATGATATACCCAGTCAACATCATGGTGTTTAGAGTGATGGCATGGGTGTGCTGCCCTGGATCAAGAAGGTGGCTGTTAGAAGACTGTATGTCTAGCAACAGGACTCTGCACCATGTTACACAAGCAGGAGACCCCAGGCATGGCTGTCAGACATTTTGTACGATATCGTCACCTCTTACATCTGGCCACCTAACTCTCCAGACTGCAACCCTCTTGATTATTATGTGTCAGAGTTGAGCGAAATACCAACAAAACCCCTACTGTCTTCTTGATTACTAATTTCCCTTCTAGCTCAATATCTTCTATGTGCCCTGTCCCCTCAGGATGTAGGCGATCATGGCCTTCCACGTTTCCCTATCCCAGGTGGCTCTGAGCACGCCTTCTCTTGCTACACCATGCAACCCTCGTTCTGTCATCCACATGATTAGGTCCTTCAAATATGTTATCCGTTGCTTTCCCCTGTCTCTTTTTCCCCTCTATCTGGCCTGTTAGTATCAGATTCTCCAAGCCCTCCTTCCTCATTGGATGTCTCAGGAACTTCAGCTGTCTCTTCCTGATGTTCAGTATTAATTTCCTTTTTGTTTTCATCCTTTCCAAAGCCTTATCATTACTCTCCAGACTGCAACCCTCTTGATTATTTTATGAGGGGAACAGTTGAGAGAGACCAACAAAACTCCTTGTAATACCAGAGATGAACTGAAGGCAAACAATAAGGAAGCATTTATCACTTTAAACAAGGAGACCATTCAGAAGATTCTTAAATTGTCTGCTGGCTGTGGTTAAAGCCACTGGCAATTTTATTGAATAAATTTATGCTTCAGTATTCCAAGATATATTTGCCTGTTAATGAGATGACAGTGTTATTTTAATTTTTGTGTAATTTAGATGGCAGTTGATCCATCATACCCTGTACAGAAATAGTAAGAAAATATGCTAAAAGCTTAACCCTTTGTTGCATATTGGTTACAATTCTAACGTTTCTCTAAAATAATAGAGAATAATAATTAATTATTTTAGAGAAAGATTATAATTGTAACCGATATGCAATAAAGGTTTAAAATTAAATAAACTGAGGCTCAATGCCAAAGACAACAGAGCTTAAATAATACAATAAAACAATGCAATATTATTGTTATTAATAATATCAAAAACTGCTACTCAGTTTCATGTTATAACAATCATCTGGTGGATAAATATTTTATTTGCCTGATGATTGTGTTCCTCACAGCAGATTTTTTTATATTATTGTATTAATTTTTCTGCAATGTTTGTAAAAGAAGTAATTATTTCTGGTATAAGGAGTTATTATTTACATGCAGATTATTGTCTTCACCTTTGTTGTTGCTAGAATATTTCAGCTATTGTATAACCTTCTCAGTCTATCTAACCCTATGATGTCAAACATCATGGTGTATGTTGCGTGTTGTGTGCGTTAACTGGCTGTAAGTTAGTCACACCTGAATCTGCAGCAGTTCACTTCCATTCTGCCTCCAGGTGATCGAAGATGTCAAATGATCAGTTGAAAATGTTTCACTTCCTCTGCCATGTTGTGATTTCTGATCGCAGAAAGCTATGGACCTGTGAAAAAAAAGATGGTTGTCTTCGTGCTGCATTCCTCAACTACTGAAAACAAGAGGTGGTTGGGTGCACATGCAGAAATAAGGGAAACAGGTATGAACAGAAAAAAAAACAAGGCAGTAGCAAAGGCTAGCCTATGTGGACTAATGATTATATTGTAATTCTTTGTACATCAAAAAGTTCTTTATTTTTTTTGTAAACTCTCTAAAATAAAATAAAATCCAACTCTTTTTTTTCAGAGTCCACAAATCACTATGGCTACTATATCTATTGTTGTCAGGAGTAATACAGTCTTTATACTCCCCTGCCTTGAGGTTCTGCCTATAAGCAATGTTTCGTGTTACTAGCGTAACAGAGAATTTTTTCGCATCTTCGCTTCATGCATTCTCTTGTCTGTCTGACTTCTCTTCTGACGATCTGCTCTTCTCTGACTTGCTTTTCAAATCTGTTGTGTTTTTGTTGAAACTGTTTCAATCTAGCATGGGGGCGGTAAGTTATCGGAATTAAAATTTAACATCAATTTTGTACATCTGGCTTAACTCACCTCTGTCCATTTCTCTCCAACCCAGAAGCTTGGAGACATGATTCTGTTGACTGTATACATTCACCTGTCAGCATTAATTACAATTACATCCTTATGTGGGTGGTCTCTTTCCAGAATTTACTGATAATTTTCACTTTCAGTCGATCCTTTATTTTTTTTCTCCTAGAGAAAAAGGGAGAGCAACAGACAACAAGGAAGTAATGCAGTCTTTATGCCCCCCCCTCGAGGTTCTGCCTATAGGCGATGTTTTGTGTTACTAGTGTGTGAGAGAATTTTTGTTTCTTCGCTTCATGCATTCTCTCGTCTCTGACTACTTCTCTTCTGACGATCTGTTCTTCTCTGACTTGATTTTCAAATCTCGTGTTTTTGTTGAAACCGTTTCAATATGGTGTGGGATGGTAAGTGATCGAAATGTCTCTCCATTAAAACTTAACGTCAACTTCGTACATCTGAAACAATTCTCTTCCTTTCATAAGGCTATCTGTTTATTGCTAAATTGTTATCAATTGATGCCATCTCGTAAATACCTTTTGTTTTGCCTTTCTCTCAGCCACCTCAGCGCTTATTTCCTTCTTCCTATCTCTCTCAGCCCTTACTAAGAAAAGAAAAAATGATTCTCTAAATATCTATTCCTGGGTTCGAATTCAGGGTCCACCGATACTCGTTTTAATGTGTGTTCATAAGGAACACTTACAGTGTTACAATCCTGCACTGGTTAATACTGGCTGTTGGTCACTGACCCCTTCAATCTGTGCTAACTCTGTCCATGTTGTGTTCTTGATCTAGTAGAAGGTCGAATGTCATAATAATTGAAACGCTGGTTTGAACTTAAAGGAAGAAATATTTACTTGATAAAACTTTATCATCAAAATGTTTATTATTAAAAGGAAAGATCAGTTTTTTTTTTTTCATTAATTTTTAATCATTTCTAAAGCAGTTGAAATTTTGATTAAATTTTTTTTTCTTCAACAATTCACCTGATGTTTACTACTACTAATGTAATATTACTCATATTTTTTTTTTGTGTGTGGAAAGACATTAATTTTGAAATTCTTGTGAAAATCAAATAATTGTCTGAATTTAATGAAATTTCAGGACTTATTCACAAGTAAATGAAGTTATTTATGCAGTTATTTTAGAAAATCTTGGTAAAAAAAATTTTTTTATCTTCTACCCATAATCCAATTTCATGAAATTTATAGAAATTTAATGCTGATCACAAATCATTATTTAAATGCAGGACTCCTTGGGAAATGTTAATCATGTAACTTTTTTTTGTCTGTGTAGACATTTTTTCAAAAATCTGCTCTGAATAGTAAAATAAAAAAAATTTATCAAAATTAAAAATGTTGTAACTTTGAACTTTAAATTGATTTTAAAGAATTGTTTTCATTTTGTTTCTTGGTTAATTATGATGATTTATAAAACTTCAAACATCTTTTAAATTTCTTCCAGCCACTTTAGTTATTAAGTAAAGATTATATTTACAAATTGAAAAGCTTCATACAAATCATTAAAATATTTTTTTTTAATAATGTTAAATTGCACTTTTTTTAACTATGGAAATTTATTAGACTTTTCATTAAAAGATCACATGTTTCAAAGATTGTTCCCCCTTACAAAAGGTTTCTTAGGTTTCATAAATTTGTCAATTTTTGTCAATCATACTTAGCCTGTCATCATTTAAGACCTCAAAGCTATCTGCTTATATGCACTTTAACCCAAAACCAGGTTCTGGGGTTTTGTGATTCCCCAATTTTTGCATTAATTTCAGCAAGGATTCTTTGTTCCCTATGTCTGCACTCTTAATCAACTTATAAAAGTTGGAGAATTATCCACATTGAGTTGTAATTGAACTAGCAAGACAAGTTTGCTACGTTGAAGTTCCTTATGTAATTGTTTACTGGAATTACATGATTTTTATTAAATAGAACATTTTCCTTATTAATTTTGACTTTTTTCTTTTTTTAATTATTTTATTTACTTTAATCACAGCACTCTGTTCATTTTTACAGACTGTGATTAAGTAGCTAGCATAGATTAAAGATAACTTCAACTGTACTTTGGTCCCTGTGGCCAAATCAATAAGGTAATATTAATCAGGCTCTCAAGGAGATAGGATGTGAGTTTAAATGTAGCTGGAATTCTCCTGCTTTAAAATAAGTTAAGATGAAAGAAAAATGTCTGAAAAGAAATAGAAAATTTTTTTTTTTTAATAATCATTTCACTTCGGGCAAGACGGGACTGCCACTGATACACAGGGTCTTACTGTAAGAGGAAAAAAAAAAAACAAAGTACAGGAACTGTTGAAGGAAAGCTGAGAACCAATGAGATAGAAGATGGCAAAGTAATTATTGCATTTAAACTTTTGGAGATTGTTTGCTTCCCTGGTAGTTACAAACAGAAGTGAGTTTCACAAACAGGAAGTGCAAGAAAAGAAGCTGTTAGGGTAGAAGTGGTGATTACATTTTTGCTGCTAATTTAGTAATATTCAATGTGAATGGATTCTGGTCTAACACATTCTGTTTGAGGTAGGTAGGAGGTCAGTTTCCTAGTGAGACAGTAGTGAACAGTGTTATTGGCATATATTAAATCAGGGATGCCCACATTCATATGATTGGATTAAATCAAACGAATCATCAAATGCATTATTTACATTGTTGTCCTCACCTTTATTGCCATGTTTACACAATTTCAGAACCCTGTGATATATAATTCTCATTCCCTGTACAATGCCTCTTGCAGATGCCATGTAGTTATTTCCCTTTAACTCAACTCTCTAAGCTATTTGTTTACTACTGCTGTAGGCAGATATTGAACTTGCAATTCTTTGGGTTAAGTCACTGGCACTAATCAACATCTATATCCACTGGGCCAGGTGTCCTCAAGAATGCCAGTGTATGAATTTTTGTGACTTATAAACCTAATGTCACAGTAATGTTTATTTTATTTATTTATTTTTAAAAAGGTCATAACTAAGAACTGTGCTCTGCCATTCCATGTAGCTGTGAAAAGAAACATAAAGGAGAAACAGGCCTCCCTTTTAAGGTAGGGCTGCAAGAACATTGAAAAGCTGTAATACAAGAGAAGATAGAAAAATCAGGCATAGCTGACCACATATGGAGGGAGAAATGAATACAATATGGGAACTATATATATTATTCAGGTCTATGTGGGAAATTGGGTGTGGGTGCTCCAGAAGAGTGGAGTTAGAAGAGAATTTGTAATACACTCAACTGACAATTGTGATGACTTTGAGTTGATTGAATAGAGGAGCAATTGAGGGTTTGATATGGAGTACTAGATAAAAATCATCATTAGCTTCAAAGATTGCAATGTGTGTGTTTTTATTATTATATAAAATGGTTACTGAGACATTAGATTTATAAGTCACAGAAATTCAGGCCACATTGCCCAGTGGATATAGATGTTGGTTAGTTCCAGTGAAAGTGTTGTGAGTTCAATACCTGCCTACAGCAGTGGTGAATAAATAACTTAGAGAGTTGAGATAAAGGGAGATAGCAAAAGGCATTGCACATGGAATGAGAATTATATACACCGCTCCATGTAAATACTACCTCTTCTTTATCAAGATATAGTGATGCTTGAAGCAAAGGGGTGTGAGATGCCTAACTATTTCTTAAGGCTTCCCCACCGCCACCAAACTGTTAAAACAGGACTTTCTTTTATACTTATGGGAGCCAAGCTTAGTGGTTAAAAACATGTAAAATATGTTATATATATATATATAATCTAAAAAATTCGGGTCTATGTGGGGAAAATGGGTGCAGGTACTCCAAGAGA
This sequence comes from Ascarosepion bandense, assembly GCA_037127315.1. Taxonomy (NCBI): domain Eukaryota; kingdom Metazoa; phylum Mollusca; class Cephalopoda; order Sepiida; family Sepiidae; genus Ascarosepion; species Ascarosepion bandense. The sequence goes on from JBBBDQ010000480.1 coordinate 110,317, forward strand.
ATGGAATTGAAAGAGAATTTGTAATGCACTCAACTTACAACTGTGAGGACTTCGAGTTGATTGAATAGAGGAGCAATTGAGGATTTGCTGTTGTTCAGCACTCTCTGCCAGTAGTCTTTGGAACCAAACTTGTGAGATGCTGTACACTGCTTCATTCTATCAGCAAACAGCAGCTTAACATCACTTAGGACACACATTCATTATGAACAGAGACAAAGACATGCCTTTTGTGATCAGACATGTTGCTCCAGTAACGTGATTCCTGTGGGTAATGGCAGCTGAGCAAGCAGAAGAAAACCAAGGAGGTGAGAGATGAATGACGTTTAAGCCTAAATTTTCTAGCTGAAATGAAAGTATCAATGCCAAGAGCAGACCTCAGAGACACACTCTTGAACAGACTAAAAACTTTGTTCCAAGGAGCATCACAAAGGAAATCACAGAATGAGTCCCACTTCATCTAACAACACTGTTTAATACTCAGATATTTGCTTATTAAAATGCTCCATGCATTGAATCAAATTGAAACTTAAGAGAAATATTAACTGAATCGGCATAAAGTTCAAAAGGTCAATTTCATATCATATTCAAGTGCTAAACTGATGCCTCATTTTATTCTGTAAGCGCTGCTGTTGTTCACTTATGGCACAAAGTGGGGATCAGTTTATAACAAACCTTTTGATGTCTTTCTCCCACCATAATTTAAATCAAACAGTTACTGTAGTGAATTAGGTCCTCGCATTTAAGATTAGGAAATCTCCTGTCCCTCAAATCAATGACCTGATTGATTGACCATTTCAATGTGTCAGGTTTGATTTTGGTTTATCTTCCACTAATGTTGCCTATCAAATTTCTTTTCTCTCCATTGAATTTTCACCCAGTTATTTTTCGACAACGTGTTTTTTACTTTTGTCTCTCTCTTTTACTTATGCCCATATAATCTTGAAACATTGGTTCCCATACTCTAATCAAAGTTAAGCAGTGTCAACTGTGGTCAGTACCTAGATGGGTGAACACTTGAGACTACTAAGTGCTGTAAATCTGGATGTGTGGGTGGTTTAATGGATAGTGGCTTGACACTTTTAACTGGAGAGCTGGATTCCAGTTTTAATAGTGTTCTTTATATTCATTTAAGCACAAATAATATTTGAAAAAGTATGAATCCACCTTGTTTTCCCCAAATATGGATTAATTAGTAAGACATCACTAAATCATTCCAAGAAAAAGAATTGTTACAATCTGAAATATTTTCTGGCTTTAAATAACCTTCAAAGGGTTGTATGTAGAAAGTATCTCTCTCATTGTATTGCAAATTTTAATGTAAGTAGATTAGTTCAAAAAGATTATAAGTTTTTAGAGAATAAGTAGGGGAAATATAAATTTTCAAATTTAAATCAGCAAAGAGCAATTTAAAACAAGCTTAGTGAGTTTTCTGAATTTTTTTGTATACTAGAATTCTGCTTTAAAGAGAATTAAATGTTAAAGAGAGCCACTGTTAATTTCTAATAAAATTTTAGTTTCAAATTATTAATTCAACTAAATCATTTAGGTTTAAAGGCTGTAAGAAAAATTCAGTATAATAAATGCAATTTTGTTATTTTTAATAATTTTATATTATATAACAGAAATAAAGAGTAAGCATTTTCTGAGACAAAGTTATGCCCCTTCTGTTATATACAGGTATCAGTTAAGTGCCAAGAGACATGACTGACTGGGCAGAAGATTATCCCGCAGTAGGTTGCCATTGCTTTCTGCGGTAGACTGGTTGCCGATCAAGGCTATAGAACCCAATCTGTCCTGTTATTTAACCCATAACTGCTGTCCTGTTATTTAACCCATAACTGGAAGGAAGAGATGGATTAATACCTTTCCCAAGGGTATTTGCGCGTAAGTGAATGCAATGAATTCAACTGGAATTCAAACTCGGCTCCTCGATTTCTCGTTCCGAGCCGATATCCACTGGACCACAACGCACATCCTCAGGTATACCTCACCTTAAGTCGCCTCTACTGGATCAAATTACCGACATAAGTCGAATTTGTCTCCGAATTTACTTGTCACTAGATGGAAACGGTTATCTAAATGCTCAATAAGAATCAATTTTAAGCTTACAATTTTTGTACTTTTTAATATATTATAAAAAAGAAAAAAAAAGTAAATTTACGAATACAATACATGTACATTGTACGTATATGAGATGTTTACAACGCTAGAACTACCATGTAAAAACGCCAATATGGAGCTCTTAAACACTGCTAAATAGGACAACACAGTCACAGATGTTTTCATATTTCCTTCTGACGGTTTAATATGATTTTTGTGTTTTTAACTCTTTTCTAGTGATATTACGACTTCAATATTTGTGGTGGACAGATCTAAAGTTGAATAAAATTACTTAACTTTTTATTTTTCTATATCAAACGACGTATAATTGAGAAAGACTTAACTCGAAACCACATTATCCGATGTATATACTTGTAATAGTATATTCAACGTCATCAGTTCCTCAACTGCTTCACTCATCGGGGAAGCAAAACAAACAATCACCTCTAGGATAATTTGTTGGTGGTGGCTCTCAGGAGTTCCGGCGTTGTCTGACCAGTTCTTGTATTGCTGTCCTGCCTTGCGTTCAACCTTCAACAGTGCTTTGTAGGGACTGTTATGCAGCGTAATGTGACAAACCATACCATCTTCTGACGCTTAGTGTAGTGAGGACAGATTCTTGTTTACCCATGAGACTTTCATTTTACCTTGTTCCGTACGATACATAGTCATTAGTTTTGTGCTCCCAGAATTGTTCCTGAATGCTTGGATCCTTTTCCCTGGCTAAACCAGGATTGACAAAAAAAAAGTCTCACACCTGAACAGAATGATGGATAGCATTATTATTAGCGATTTGTAAAATTTGGAACTTGATCTGGAAGATGCTGCTGCTCTTTCATATCCTTTCCAGTTTGGCTATTGGCAGATAGATTACTTTTTTTTTTTTTTTTTTTTAATCATTTCACCCCAAGCAAGGCGGAAATGCCACTGATGTGCAGGGGGCTACATAACTGTAAAAAGATTAATTAGAAAAGAGTGAGGAGTACAAACTGCTTAGAAAGGAGCAATAGAAAGCTGAGAAAGCAGGTGCAATGACAGATGCATAGGTGGAGAGAAAGGGAAGGTTATACAGGGGTGGGGAGAGAGCTAGAGTCCAGTGGTTAGTAGATGACTATTGACTTTGCATTTAAATTTCTGGAGGTTGTAGCCGTCAGGAATATGGGAGCGAGTTCCACAGGCGGGAAATGCGAGAGAAGAAATAGAATTGTCGTCTGCATTTGGCTAACCTGAACGGTGAATGGGTGGGACCCAGTTGCCAGTCTGGTTGCACGAGTAAACACCTGTTGAGGAGGCAGCAGTAACTTAAGTTCGTCCGAGCAGAAGCCATGAAAGTATTTATAGAACAGACAAAGGGAGGCCACATTTCGACGATGGGGAAGTGGCTGCAGTTGAGCCGCCAGATCAGTACCTATCACATTACAGACTCTCCTTTGGAGCTTGTCAAGAACACTGAGGAGAATGGCAGGGGCGCCTGACCATAAATGGCAGCAGTACTCCATGCACGGATGGATGGTTGACTTATATATGCAGGATGGATTCAGGCGGAAAAAACATCCTGGATCGACATAGTGACCCAACCTTCTTGGCAGTAGATTTTGCTATGGATTCAATATAGTGGTTCCATTTGAGGTCTGAGGACATGGTAAGTCCGAGGAGGCATAGTGTATTGCTCTCTGGGAGAATCGCTTGGTCCATGCTTATGGGAGGCAGGAGAGGTTGCCTGTAATGGTTGACAGACAACAGCTTGGTCTTGGATGAGTTGAAGTTGACAAGCCACTTCTTGCCCCAGTTCACCACAGAGTGTAGATCCCGTTCAAGGTCAGCAGCGAGATTATGTCTGTCCGCCACGACAGGTTTTTTACTGGCGCGGGAGTATATTGTAGTGTCATCTGCGTAGATGCCTACTTGGGACTTGATCTCATCAGGGAGGTCGTTGATGAAAATAAGGAAGAGCGTCGGGCCCAGGGTAGAGCCCTGTGGGACACCAGCATTCGTGCTGTAGGACGAAGAGGCACACCCATTTAAAACGACCTTCATTTTGCGGTTATTTAAGAAAGATTGGATTAGGTCGAGCAGGTGACCGGTAATACCGTAACCCCGTAGTTTGCATAGGAGGCCAGAGTGCCAAACCCTGTCAAAAAGCCTTGGAGATGTCCAGAGCAACCGCGCGAGCCTCATCAGGGGCCTGTAGCATGTACTCTGTTACAGTTGTTAGCAGTGGGCCACTTATTGTTAAGGCCCCTTATTGAACTCATTTGAACAAGCGTTTTCAAGATATTTAATAATTTTGATTTAACATATGAACAAGATTATAATTTTTATAATTAAATGCAACTACAAAAAAACAAGTTTACAGTTAATTAGACTAAGATAACATCTGTTTTACGATAATTTAGTTGGTCGGACCATATGTATCTTTCCACAAGATTAAAGCTCGTGTAAACAGCAAACCACAAAAAATGAGAAATCAAATATTTTTAGCTCAGTCATTAGAGGTTAAGCAAATAATTTATTCTTTATTGAAAAACCTATGCAATTTTTGTTATTTGTATATTTTTGTCAGTAATATAGCAATAGAGTTATTTCCCTTGCATTGGCGACCCTAGGAAGATGTGCCGTGTTTTTGTTATGCTAATTGTGAATTTTTCGAAGATGTTTACGAAGTCTGGTGGAAGGGAGCAGACAGACAGAAAGTGGAAGAGTAGAGCAATAAGAATTGGGACACATAAGACTTATATGTGAAAACTTAACTATCATCAAGTAAAAGTAAAGATTTGCTGTTATTTTTGACGAATTGATAAATTAGAGTTCAAAAATAGAGAACAAATGATATGAATAATAAAGATATTCACTCGAAAATAAAATAAACGCACACATGTCCAATTAAAAAAAAAAAATACGTTTACATTGTTCGGACTGTTGTCCTCATCTTTCTTGCCATATTTACGACGTTTCAGCCATTGTACTCTCCGACCGATAGGAATTTTAAGCTGAACTCTTTATTTCGTCCACCGAGTAGATTGTTCTAGTTCTTGTCTTCTCTAGGGGAGGTCTCTGCGAAGTGTTGAATAATCACTTTGAAGGTCGTCCTGATATTATGGACCACCAATCTTTTGCATTTTTTCTCGATAATCCCTTCACATAGGGTAGGCAGACTGAAGAGGATATAACTAAGGACTTTGTACGTTACCCCCATGTAGCTGCGGTAAAGAAATATAAAGGAGAAATGGATCGCCCCTTAAGATAATTCTGCAAGAACACCGCAAGGCCGTAACACGAGAGGATATAGAAAAGTCAGGCGTAGTTGACCTCATATATAGAGAGAAAAGGGAGATCACCGCCCTTTGTGGGTTGAAGTTGAAATAAAAGATATAGAACACCACTGGAAAACGTGAGAACTTAAGGAATCAACGCATATGCTAGCCCACAAACATCTAAGTACAGCCAAGCATAGAAATGAATACTATATGGTAACCAGTAAAATGGAGTACGGGGAAAAACAATTTTTTTGTAATACGAGCTCTGGTAAATAAAAATAAATAAAAGTAATGTTTACTGGGACAATACATTACTTTATAAGTCCCCAAAATTCATAAACTGATGTCCTCAATGGCTCAGCTGATAAAATCCTTCGGTTGGATCCAGTGACTTGACCGAAAGAGTTGTGAGTTCAATACCTGGTTACAGTTACAGTTACAGGTTAAACAACAACAAAAAAGTAATGGTTCAAAGTTCTAATCGGTTGGAGCGTACAACGGCCACTGTGAGGAGGACAACAGTCCAAATAGTGTAAATAATTACAAGACCTAATCTCAAAAATATAGACAACAAAGAAAGATTGTTAATAAAAACATCTTTATCTTCTATGTGGTCTCAGAAGTACTTACAAAAATGAAAATGTTGGGGTTTCCTAAATATGGGGCTCTAACCCTACTAGAAAGATCCAAGGTATTTTTTGTAGTAGTTACCTCAACATTTACCCTAGAAATGGGGAAAAAAGTTTGTTTTCTTTTCTATAATTAAAAAATTGAAGTCATGGTATAATATTATCACTGATGACAGTGTGATGTATAAGAATGTGTCTGAGTAAACAAGTGAGAAGGAAATAATATTTTAAGAAACGTTATTCTCCTTATTGAAATTAGCTGGGCCATTCAGAAAAAACACGTGGGCCACAGTTTCCCTATGACCTCTATAGACCGACTCCCAAAGCTAAATCAAATCAGTTTTTCAGCGATAGGAATTCATATGCAACAGATTAATACCCGAGAGTTTTATGCACTCAATGCAAATTAGAATTTCCATGTGAAATAGAACTATTAAAAGAAAATATTATACAAAACACGGTTATCACCCTTCCATTGAGATAAAGTTACGAGAGTCTCGTGATGGCCGATGAGTAACGCCAGGAGACAGAGCAACGAAGACCACTTACGGTGTAAAGCCAGAAGGTGAACATCTCTTTGGTCTTATAGGATAAATCAAATGGCCTAACCAGGTTAACAGAGAAACCACTGTATCTCCAGTTTTCTATTCGGGCAATATTACAAGACTCTTCTCACACTGCTTGCTGTTGTAGACATGTTATAGTTTCTCTGGGTGGGACACATGTAAATATGAAACTGAGAACAATGCATATTAGTCATTTCTTTTCTTTTGGCGATTCCGTGGAATAAGAAGTTATATCGTGGATATAATAATGCCAGTATTGGGGAAAAGGAAAATGGGAGAATATTAACTTTCTTCTGTTAACTCACACATTATTTGTTGATCATGAAGTGATATATTAGTCATCGTCGGCATCCACCCACCTGCATCCGAGCATCGGGATTGTCATCCTCTCTCCCAATTACTCTTCTCCACCAAATCCTGGTGGCCATATCTGTGAGTAAAAAATTTGACGAGGCCCTTCGTGGTAATTTGGTGGATAGCTGTGCGATGGAGAAGCCCACGCACTTGGTCATAAACACCTCCTTTGCAGCTCAAAGGGGATTGAGACAGGTAAGATCTGGCAAGCCTGGTTGCATCGGGCAGTGATACATTATTTAACTCCTATTGATATAATGTAACGTTTTTCAGTAGTGTGAATACACTATTGTGCAAATTAATTGAAACAACTGCTTTATTTTCCTTTCTTTCATCATACAGTTAGTTTCAGACCCACTAGAGTTCAGGGTGTAATTAATTTCTATTTTTCCTCCTCATATTAGGTCATTTGCAGTGGTGTGCAGTAAGATGAGTATTTTAAGGGTGTATCGTGAAATTTGTTTGGCCTTGAAAAATATTGCGTCATTTGTGATTTCATCAGATTTTTATCGCCCAGAAACTATTGTCTTGACTGTCGATTAGTTCTCTTATGGCTATTGTCTGCGATAGCCGTTACTCCAAGAAAATGTGGGAAAATTATAATGCTGCACGAACACACAGGCAAGCATTAGAGAGAGATTGCGGTTATTGTTGATGTCAGCCTTTCTATCTATCATTCGTGTGATCAAGGTGAAGAAAAAAAAACTCGATCCATCAGACCAAAACAAGGGAAAATGTATGTAACATTCTAGAATACGTTTTGTTTTAAATGTGTATATATATATATATGTATATATATATAGTCTAACCATACTGATGAGCTGTGATATAGCGAAACAGATCTGTCTGCGGATGACTATATATATATATACACATATATAAATATACACACACATATTCATACATACACAAACCTATATATATACACACACACAAACCTATATACACATTCATATACAAACCTATATATATATATATATATATACACACATATTCATACATATACACAAACCTATATATATACACACACACACAAACTATATACACATTCATATACACAAACCTATATATATATATATATATATATACACACACATATTCATACATATACACAAACCTATATATATATATATATATATATATACACACATATTCATACATATACACAAACCTATATATATATATATATATATATATACATATATATACATATTCATACATATATATATATATATATATATATATATATATATACATATACACACATATTCATACATATACATAAACCTATATATATATATACATATACACACATATTCATACATATACACAAACCTATATATATATATATATACATATACACACATATTCATACATATACACAAACCTATATATATATATATATATATACACACATATTCATACATATACACAAACCTATATATATATATATATATACACACACATATTCATACATATATACACAAACCTATATATATATATATATATATACACACACATATTCATACATATACACAAACCTATATATATATATATATATACACACACATATTCATACATATACACAAACCTATATATATATATATATATATATACACATACATACATATACACAAACCTATATATATATATATATATACACACATATTCATACATATACACAAACCTATATATATATATATACACACACATAATTCATACATATACACAAACCTATATATATATATATATACACACACATTCATACATATACACAAACCTATATACATATATACACACATATTCATACATATACACAAACCTATATATATATATATATATACACATATTCATACATATACACAAACCTATATATATATATACACATATTCATACATATACACAAACCTATATATATATGATCTCCGTGTCGCACTTTCCATCTCCTGTTAGAACACTTCCTAGGTACTTAAATTCTTGGACTTGTTTGATTCTGTTATCCCCTACCTGTATTTGGCATTTTGGGTTGTATCTTTTGCTGATGTTGCGTTGTTTAACCGAGCCAATTACTCACTGTAACTGTGCGCAGTAACAGTCTGATCAGGTTCCGGGCATCTAAACTTATTTATAAATGGAATTTTGTGTGTGTTTCCGTTGCCTGTGGACTCCGAAACGGCTGAACCGATTTTCTTGAAAATTTACAGAGTTGTGCTGTAGGAGTCTGTGAGTGTTCTTGGCTAGGTTTTGTGTCACGGTGCCCCCGATAAATATCGAAGATGGATGGTCGAAGGGATCCGGTTGTGGAGGAGGTGGTCCGATTTTGATCCGGTTTGATACACTCATGGACGGGGGCATGAGGGGCGATGTTCGGAGGTTTCGGGGTTGCAGTTCTTGCAGTGGTGCGGAAGATAGATTATATATATAATAGATTATTATAAAAGGCAAGATGTTTGTGTGTGTCTGTTTATCTGTCTGTATGTCCTTTATACATATCCACAATTTTTATCTGATTCTCACCAAACTTCACACAAACATTCTTTAGGCTGAATCTGAGCTCCAGGACCATGGATAAGTTTTAAAGCTTTCATTACACCCGAGCAACAACGGGCTATAGTGCTCGTATGTATTAAAAAGAAAATCGATTATATATATATATATATATATATATATATATATATATATATAAGGTAAGATACCGGGTCTGATCAAAATCAGTTTTTCAGCCCTTTTATTTTAGTTTTTGCTTCGGGTTTGGCTGGTATAATTGTACTTCTTAGTCTCAGCCATGATACCATTTATTCAGAGGACTTATTTAACCTTCAAAATTCAAAACTTATTTGATATCGATACCAGGAAGTGGAAGTTTGACTTGCATCCATTGATTTTTCTTTCGGTCTGCGGTTTCGCTTTAACTGGAAACAACTATTGCTTTTTGGTCTTTCGTGCTAACGTCCAGGGAGTCTGGGCCCCGGGACCACGGATAGGTTTTTAAGCTTTCATTGCACCCGAGCAGCGCCGGGCTGTACTGCTAGTTTATGATATAGAATCCTCGTCCTGTTAAAACACAAAGCGCATTTATCTCATATAAGATTTTGGCGGCTGTTCTGGACTAAACCACGGTTTTTGTTGTAAGTTTTTCATTTCGTAATGCAAATATTTTTCCTCTCCATCAACTTTTTCTTTATGTGGCGTGTCCCTTCGGGACGTAGACTATAATAGCTCTCCACAATTTCCTGTCCTTCGTAGCTCTTAATAAACTTTGTCTTTTTGTTATCTCTCCTAAACTCTGTTCCGCCATCCATTTACTCAAGCTCTCTAAGTAGGTTATGCGTTCTTTTCCACGGTTTCTTCTTGCTTTTAATCTATCCTGTGAGTATCAGATTTTCCAAACTTCCTTTCCTAATTATGGTGCCGGAAAATTTCAGTTATCTCTTCCTGATTTTAAGTATTTGTGTCCTTTTTGTGTTCATTTTCTCTAAAACTTCGTCGTCACTCACATGTTTGGTCCATAGTATCCTCAGCATCCTTCTGTAGAACCACATTTTCGTCTTTGTTGTCTTGAAATACAATAACAACGTTCTTGAATGAATTCCAACTTACTTCTTTTATTTCTTTTTTTTCTTTTTCTGTTTCTTTTCTTTTTCTTTTTTCTGTTTCTCTTTTTCTTTTTCTTTTTGTCTTTCTTTTTTTCCTTTTTCTTTTTCTGTCAATGTCATTTCCATCTCTAGAGTTTGGGATTCAAGAATATGCAACATTTTATCGTTCAACAAGCAGCAATTTTTCGCATCTGATTTGAGGAAACATTTTTGTGTCAATATTTCTGAGATGTATTATAACTAGTTACAGTACAGTATATATATTTTTCCCAAGGACACATAGTCCAATAGATAAAAATGTTAGTTGAAGTAATCCAGTGACTTGACCCAAGGAGTTGTGAGTTCAATACCTGGTCACAGCAGAAGTGAACAAAACCTTGGAGAGTTGAGTTACTAGAGAGATGAAACTGAAACTAAGATATCCAGAAAAAGGATGACATATGGAAGTAGAACAATTTACCCAGGTGAACGTAATAAAGGGTTCAGTTCATAATTCCATCGTATATCACCTGAAGAAGGCCTGAGCATACATCGGCCGAAACGTCATGAATATGAGATGAGGATAAAGATCAGAAAACAGTGTAATTTTTTTTGTTTGCTGTGAAGAATTATTTTCTAGTTTAATATTTATATGTGATATGAGAAAGCAAAGTTGTATATACGACAGAAAACGATTCTTGATGTAAATAACAAAGTATTGATGCTTTGATGAAAATCTCTTACTATCTATGTCGTAAGAAATAGACAGTTTTTTGTTACATAGCGTAACCGACCATGCATGGAATACTGTTGTCATATCTAGTTAGCGCCCCTGCTGTTCTTCTCAGTGTTATCGACAGGCTCCAGAGGAGAATCTGTAATGTGATTGGTCCCGACCTGGCAACTCAACTCCAGCCACTTTCTCATCGTTGGGATGTGGTTTCCCTCTGTCTCTTCTATCAATATTTTCATGGCCTCTGCTCTGACGAACTTTGATCACTGGTGCCCCCTCCACAAGAATTTACTCGGGCAACCAGACTGGCTACAAGGTCCCACATTTTCAGTTAGATCAACCAAATGCAGGCGACAATTCTACTCCTTCAGCTTCTTTTCTCTCTCTTCTCGCCTGTGGAACTCTCTTCCCTTTCATGACAGCTATAACCTCCAGGAATTTAAATGCAAAGTCAATTCCCATCTCTTATCTACTTAACTCCAGCCCTTTCTACATCACCCCGTGTATCTTGTTCTTTTCCTTTCTCTCTTCCTTCGCAACTGTGTTCACATCCTTCTCTTGCCCTTTCTCTTTCGCCCCCTGTAGCTGGTTCGTCTTTGTCTTCACTCTCCTCCTGCTTCGACTCTCTTATGTAACCCCCTGTACATTAAGTGGCGTTAACGCCTGGCTTGGGGTGAAATGATTGAAAAAACAGTTTCATTCAATGAATACGCTGAACAAATTTAACTTAGCGACTATCAATAAGGAGTCACTTGGATCGCATTTGAAAATCATTTTACTCGGAAGATAGGAAATTTTAATCTAAGTAAAGGAATTTAATAAGAATAGTTAATAAATTAACACTAACAGGTGATTGTTGCAAAAGAATGCAGAACTGAATAAATCTTACAAAAAATCTAACTTGGCACTAAGAAATGTCGTTTTCATTTGAACTGTAATTGATTCAGGTGAATTATTTAGCTGTCTTATCATAAACAAAATCTGTCTTATTAATTTTTTGTATTTTCGGAACGAGTGGGCTGATTCATAATTAAATGTTACCCAAAAAGCTTGAAACTCTTTTTGTGACGTCAGCCGACTTGTGTGTCTAGCAAGGAGGCACATGGAAAGCAAATGGTTAATTAAAACTAAAAGAGTGACGGACGAAATTATATATATATATATATGTGTGTGTGTGTGTTTTTTTTTTTTTTTGTTTTTTGTTTTTTTTTTAATTAATATACTTTACATTGCGACGGAAATTTCTGTTTCGAAATTTTTATCTCGTCATCAGGCAATGTTAGATCATTAGTGAAAATGATTTTTATTTGAATATAAGAAACTATACGTTTGTTATTTATAGATGTGGGAAGACAGAAAAAATTGTGTGTTCAATTTAACTAATCAGAATAGAGATTCACTTTAAATTTGAAAAACGTTTGTATTTTTGGGGAATACCTGACCTTTTCTTTTAGTCTTTTTTTTCTGTATTTCATCATCTTCCAACAGGTGTAGAGGCTCACCCCTTGTTCCCTGTTTAGGATGTGGTTTCCGGCTTTCTCTTTTCCAATCTTTTCACTTTTCCTTATTTTTTTTTTTTCAATTGGAGTAGATAGACTGAACTATCGCCCGGTTCACACTCCACCCACGTCTATTGAACAGGTGTAGAGGCTCATCCCTTGTTTCCTGTTTAGGATGTGGTTTCCGGCTTTCTCTTTTCCAATCTTTTCATTCTTACGTAGCCCCCTGCACACCAGTGGCCTTACCGCCTTGTCCGGGGTGATATGATTAAAAAAAAAAAAAAAAAAAATACACACATATTCATACATATACACAAACCTATATATATATATATATATATACACACACACATATTCATACATATACACAAACCTATATATATATATACACACACACACACACATATTCATATACACACACACACACACGCGCGCACATCTATTCATACACACACACACACACACACACACACACACATATGTGTATCTGCTTATTTTTAATAAAACCGATTTGTACTCATGGATAATCTTTTGTGTATTATAATTGAAAGATATAAGAAATGCGCTGTAACTTTGACAGATGATTTTATAACCCATTTCTTAATGTTCCCAAGTATTTTCAACCCATTTCCAAGATCATATTCAGGAATGTAAGTTGTGGTAACAAAAAACTGCAAAACTGTATTGCTAAAAATTATGGTAAATTTTCTTCTTGCTTCGAATATAAGGATTGACAAATTGTTTAGCATTCATTAGAATGTGGAAAAAATTTCCACAATAGAATTTTTTATGCAGTAATAATGTTATGATCATGCACGTATTAAGGCATGAAAAAAACTGTCCTTTTTATAAACAATTTAGAACATTACTAGTAATGTTCTAAAATGTTACAGCGCATTTCTTACATATTTCAATTATAATACACAAAGATTATCTGTGAGTATGAATGGATTTTATTAAAACTAAGCAGACACAATGTTTGCAATTTATTTAATCTGACATGCCTAAAAAAATTTTATACGCCTATACAAATTATATACACCTGTGCACCAACGCATAACACGTATAATGGTACATTTGTGTAGGTATATTAATAAAATCCTTTATTTTATTGTAAATTAAGATCGCGCATAACACCACGCATGTAAATTCATGTCTGTTTCTATGAATGTGCGTTGTGGTGCAGTGGATATTGGCTGGGAATGAGGAATCAGAGAGCCGAGTTCGAAGTCTGGTTGACTTCGTTGCATTCAAATACGCGCAAATACCCTTGGGGAAGGTATGAATCTGTCGATTCTCTCTTCAGTAATGGGTTAAATAGCAGGACATATATTGGGTTATATGGCCTTGGTCTACCGCAGAAAGTAATGTCAATCTACTGCGGGAAAATCTTCTGCCCAGTCAGTCATGTCTCTTTCGTGTATCACGTATTGCATTTATGATTTAACTATCAGCAAATAAAACAAGTAAAAATGGGAGGGGGGATGGTAACGAAGAAACAAAATTTGCTATTTGTGTTCCATCAGCATCACGGTAACATATGTTCACTGGGGAAAAATATTTACAAGCCTTTTCTGAGACCATTTAGTGTAGTGAATTTAGAAAAATAAAATTTTATTTATATATATATATATATATATAACAACGTATGCAAATGTGCGTTGCGGTGCAGTGGATATTGGCTCGGAACGAGAAATCAGGGGAGCAGAGTTCGAATTCCAGTTAAATTCCTTGCATTCGCTTATGAGCAAATACCCTTGGGAAAAGTATTAATCCGTCTCTTCCCTCCAGTTATGGGTTAAATAACAGGACAGATCGGATTCTATAGCATTGGCTGACAACCAGTCTACCGCAGAAAGTAATGGCAACCTACGGCGGGATAATTTTCTGCCCAGTCAGTTATGTCTCTTTCGAGATATAATCGCCTAAAGCGTTTATCACGTATGGTACTTAACTGACTGACGCACATTTCAGAGTTATTCCCCTTGTCTATCTAAGGTACATAACTCTGTATATGTTTATCAATTACTTTTGTTGATTATAAAAGAAAAAAAAAGGAAAAATTAAGATGAAACACATGCGATTACAAATTATTGACAATGTTTTAAGAGATTTGATTAGGTGAAGCTTTGTTTTTTATTTATTTTTTTTACTTTCTATTATTGTTGCATTCGACCCAGTTTAATTTTTTGAATAAAGCAATTATTTGGGGGATAAGAAGCATTAGTGTGCACTCATTGGATGGAGTGTATTCACGACTGATTTCATTCTGCTTTATGCAGTGACGTCTGGAAATAGACCAGATGATAAGTACTGTCAAGCAATTGCCGGAAAAAAAACAACAAAAAAACAGCATAGCATGAAAAGGACTCAAATATAAAAACAAAGTCTTATCATCAAAATGTGTATGCTTTTATTAAGACGAAAAATCCAATTTTGTTGTCATTATTGAAAAAAGAAATTTAATCCTTTCGAACACGTTCGAAATTTCAGTTAATTTTTTGTTTTCCGTCAGTAATTCACGTTATGTTTTAAGGAAAACATTATGCAAGTCGTTTTTAGGCGTTGAAAAACACATTAATTTGAAAATTCTTGCAAAAATCAATCTAATTGTCTGATTTTAATGAAACTTTCAGGACCTATTCACACATGAATGAAATTATTTTTACAATTATTATTTTTAGAAAATTTTGGTAAAAATATTTTTTTTTTTACATCTGTTACCCACCCCCTCCAATTAATTGCATAAAACTTTTAGAAATACATTGTCTCTACCAATTTTTTATTTTATTAGTTAAATGCAAGACTCATTAGGGAATGTAAATCATGGAATTTTTTTTTTGTTTAATTATGAGACCATTTTTCTGAAAATCTGCTCCAAAAAATAAAATAAAAAATGCATTAAAACTATGCTATTTTTAATGTAGATAAACTTTTGATCTTATAAATATAATTTTAGAATATTATATTCTGAAGAAGAAAAAAAATTTCGATAGATAATGAATTTTTATAATTGTTTTCATGTCTTTCTTTGCTAATTAAATGTTCAAACTTCTTTTAAATTTCTTCCAGTTACTCAGTGTCTTCATTAAAAATAGACTTTATTTATTAATCGAAAATTCAGAAGCTTAATAGAAATCAGTTAGAATTAAAATTTAAAAAAGAATTTCTAATTTTTTTCATTATGTTAAACTGCACATTTTTTTTACTATGGAAACTTATCATTAAAAGGTCACATGTTTCAAGAGTTATTCCTCTTATGAAATGTTAAACTGGGTTATATCAACTTTCAGATTGACTGATGACAGGTGCTGTCATCGCCTACTTGATAGGTCAATGAGCCAGTCTTTCGTGATTAAGAAATACTTTTATTCTAAATTTCATGCCATAAAGAATATTTGTTTCAAATCAGATTAATTTAACTTTAAAATTGAAAATTTTCCAAAAATAACAAGTGAGAGATCTATATTTTATTTTTGCAAGATTTGTAAAATCAAGAGTTAACTTTCATTTACAAATGTGTCAATTGTTAAAAAAAAAAAAAATATGACTGAAAAATTGAAAATTTAAAACAAAAAAAATCTCAAAATTTTAGATTCCAATAAATATATAATTTCTGTTTGAAATACACTAGAGTATTTTGCTTAGTGGAAATAGTAAATTTAATCATTTAGCTTTCAATTAAGCTAAAATTAAAGGTTCAAGAAAAAGTTTTTATTTTTAAAAAAATCAATTTAAAACTTAGTTATCAAAAATAGAGTGGAGGTACCTACCAGATAATGACTGAGGAAGAGTACTGCTAACTGCTGGAGAGACAACTGATTGCCAGAAAGGTGGCATGTTGGATTGGCACTTCAACATATATCCTATGTGCCTTGTCCTCTCAGGACATAGGCGATCATGGCTTTCCATATTTCCCTGGTGTCTCTGAACACGCCTTCTCCTGTAACACCATGCAACTCTTCTGTCATCCACCTGCTCAGGCCCTTCAAATATGTTATCCACTGCTTTCCTCTGTCTCTTTTTCCCTCTATCTGGCCTGTTAGTAACAGGTTCTCCAAGCTCTCCTTCCTCATTGCATGTCCCAGGAACTTTAGTTGTCCCTTCCTGATGCTCAATATTAATTTTCTTTTTGTTTCCATCCTTTCCAAAACCTCATCATTGCTTACATGCTCAATCCACGGTATCCACACTATTCTTCTGTTGAATCACATTTCATTTGCTTCAAGTTTTTCCTTCATCTTTGATGGTATTGTCCAGCATTCATTGCCATATTGAAGAACTGATATCACATAGTAACCCAGTACTCACTGCTTTGTTTCTAGTGAAAGTTTCCTGTCTCTTAATACTTTACTCAGCTTCTGGAACATGCCCTTTGCCATGCCAATTCGCCTTCAAATCTCTGTGTTGCACTTTCTGTCAGAACACTTCCCAGGTATTCAAATTTTTGTACCTGCTTGATTTTAGTATCCCCCCCACCTGTATTTGGCATTTTGGGCTACTCTTTTTGTTGATGACCATGCATTTGGTTTTTTGCGGTTTATTTGTTGTCCTTTTTTGTCACTCTCTTCTGCTGCCTTCTGTAGAAAGTCTTGTAGTTTTTTTTGGTCTGCAATGAGCACTGTATCATCTGTGTACCTTATATTGTTCAAATTGTGGCTTCCAAATCCTAGCATAACATCTAGGGTCCTCAGAATAGTCTCACTGTACAAGTTGAATAGATTTGGTGAAAAGACACATCCTTGTCTTATGCCCCTTTCTATCTTTGTATCAACATATATATTTTGTGAGAAATAATCCTATATTTGCCAGGACTACACACAACAATATACAACCCATGGAAATCTGAGTGCAAGGGAAAATAAGATTCCTGCTAGAACAGATATTAGGATACTGACCCCCTATTAATGTCACAAGGACTATATCTATTTGCAACTGTGGAAAGGAATGCAAGAATCTGTTGAGATTTAGAATAAGATAAGATGAAGGAGCTACCCAGATGGGACTCACACCACAACACCCAGTCCCTCCAAGCAACTGACTAAACAGACCCGAACAAGGTAATACATAAATGGATCAAGTGGCATTCAGTTTGTTCTCTTTGTTTTTGTCTTGTTTTGTCTTGGCTGAGGTGGAAGTGACTTATAGCATTTCTGATGTTTGCTATTTTATAACTGGCAATGGCAGTTATAAATCCATTGTTGTGCAATTGATTACAGGATCACTGCTGGAATAGCATTGTCTTGTTAGGGAACAAGTATGATGCCGAAACTTGTCATGACTTGAAGGTCTAACATCACCGATGCACTGAATACTGTGCATTTGTAAGAGTGTATTCATTACATTGCATAACAAAATAGGACAGGTTTTGATTTCTTTTCAAACATACACACACACATATATATATATATATATATATATACATACATACATACACACACACACACACACATCTTTTTAAAATTAGGTTTCTACTTTAAAAATTAGATTTCTGTTTAAAATTTAGAATTCTCCTTTTGTTCCATGGAAGAAAACCAAGGACTCTTATGTTGCTTCATTAACTAATTCTCACTGCTACTGAGTGGGAGAGCAGGATGCTAAAAGATTGATGCTGGGATTCAAATATCAGTCAGTCAGTTAAGTGCCATACGTGAAACATGCTTGGGCGATCATGTCTTGAAAGAGACATGACTGACTGGGCAGAAGATTATCCCACAGTAGGTTGCCATTGCTTTCTGCAGTAGATTGGTTACCAGCCAAGGCTATAGAACCCAATCTGTCCTGTTATTTAAACCATAACTGGAAGGAAGAGATGGATTAATACCTTTCCCAAGGGTATTTGCGCATAAGCGAATGCAATGAATTCAACTGGAATTTGAACTCGGCTCCCCGATTTCTTGTTCCAAGCCGATATCCACTGCACCATCCAGATTCAAATATACATAACCCAATCTACCCAGCCTGATAAGGGTATATACCATGCACATGTATCACAGCCAAATATGTGACAAGTTTTAATAAAAGCAGTAGATCATTTTCTGAAACAACAAAAGCAAAAAAACAAAAAAAAAAGAAAGCAAAAAAATCTGTTGTTACCTGTTTAAAATGTTCCTTCACTACTCTTGTTTATCTATTCAAGAACGAAGATGTGCAGTACATCAGCTCCTAGCAAATATGCTCAGCTGGATATGGGGAGGCAACTGACAAGCCAATCTGCAGCACTGAACTGGATATTTACTGTTGCCCATCAAGATATACATGTTAACACCAATCATTTATGATTGGAAACCCTAAGAGCTGTGCTTGGTGGATCATTAGGGCATTATATCCCCACCACTGTGACATCAAAATACTGAGTTGACGTTAAATGAAGTAGAACCATGTCTTAGAGATGTGTATTAATAACAATACTAACAATTAGGAAAACTTATATTCAATAACTTCCATATTAGGATTGAAATGTTCAATCAAAATATTGAAAATTCCATCATGAATGATTTGGTGAATGTATCTTTTCCGGCAGGTCTCTCATTGCACAGCAGGGCAGGACTGGTCGTCATCCTGTTATTGCTTGAGTGTAAAGTAGAAAGTAGCCTCAAGAGATGAAAAGATTTGTGATGGAGCATTGTTATAGGAGTGAATCAACAGTCACAAGATACAGAATAAAAATGGAAACAGGGAAAGGAATATTCAGTGCAGAAAAAGCATAGGTGCTTAGATCAAAATATGCAAAAAGAATAATGAATTGCTATGCAATATCAATCCTGCTATATATATATCTCAGTGAATGCTGAACAATTTCCTCATGAATGAAAAGGAAACTTGTAGCAGAAGAGATGTAGTCTGACAGAAAAATGGTGATTACTATAGACAGAACATATGAGCAATAGTCAGTCAGTCAAATACCATACGTGATACACTCTTGGGTGATCATGTCTCGAAAGAGACATGACTAACTAGGTAGAAGATTATCCCACAGTAGGTTGCCATTGCTTTCTGCGGTAGACTGGTTGCCAGCCAAGGCTATAGAACCCAATCTGTCCTGTTATTTAACCCATAACTGGAAGGATTAGACGGATTAATACCTTTCCCAAGGGTATTTGCACATAAGTGAATGCAACGTATTCAACTGGAATTTGAACTTAGCTCCCCGATTCATCATTCTGAGTGGATATCCACTGCACCACAACGCACATCCTGAGCAATAAGGAAGTTTAAAAAATAAAAATGGGAACCAGAAAAAACTTAGAACAAGAAACATTTGAAATTACTAGGACATATGAGGAAAAAAGTGGGTTTGGAAAACAGGACACTCACAAAACATGAAAAGCAACAGGGACAGAGGGAAAAAAAAAAGAAATCTACCTGATGAGCTTATATAAATGGATGACAGAACATGGACTGACATTAAGATATTTAGAACTGCAAAGGGGTTTTTAAACTCTCTGCCATTTACATAAATTTCAATCTTTACCTCATTTATTAAATTTACTGAAAAGTCTTCACAGATTTATTACATTTTCTAACTTCTCCACCATTTATAACATTTTTATCATTACACCCATCCATTTATTACAATTTTTCAATCTCTGCCACCATCTATTACATAATTTCTAATTTCTCTTGATGTTTTATTACATTTTTCCAACATCTCTGTTATATACTTTTCCACCCCCTCCCTATTTATTACAATAAAAATATTTTATCTCAAGCCTCTCCCACCATATATTATATTTTCATATTTTTTCCACTCCTCCACCTATTTATTACATTTAAAACATTTTATCTGCAGCCCCTCCCAGCATTTATTACATTTTCACATTTTTCCACCTCTCCTATTACATTTAAAACATTTTTATCAGCAGCCCCTCTCAGCATTTATTACATTTTCACATTTTCCCACCTCTCCCGCTATTACATTTAAAACATTTTATCAGCCCCTCTCAGCATTTATTACATTTTCACATTTTCCACCTCTCCCGCTATTACATTTAAAACATTTTATCAGCAGCCCCTCTCAGCATTTATTACATTTTCACATTTCCACCTCCCGCTATTACATTTAAAACATTTTATCAACAAGCCCCTCTCAGCATTTATTACATTTTCACATTTTCCCACCTCTCCCGCTATTACATTTAAAACATTTTATCAGCAGCCCCTCTCAGCATTTATTACATTTTCATTTTCCACCTCTCCCGCTATTACATTTAAAACATTTTATCAGCAGCCCCTCTCAGCATTTATTACATTTTCACATTTTTCCACCTCTCCCACTATTACATTTAAAACATTTTATCAGCAGCCCCTCTCAGCATTTATTACATTTTCATTTTTCCACCTCTCCTTTATTACATTTAAAACATTTTATCAGCAGCCTCCAGCATTTATTACATTTTCACATTTTTCCACCTCTCCGCTATTACATTTAAAACATTTTATCAGCAGCCCCTCCCCAGCATTTACATTTTCACATTTTTCCACCTCTCCGCTATTACATTTAAAACATTTTATCAGCAGCCCCTCCAGCATTTATTACATTTTCACATTTTTCCACCTCTCCCGCTATTACATTTAAAACATTTTATCACAGCCCCTCAGCATTTATTACATTTTCATTTCCCACCTCTCCTGCTATTACATTTAAAACATTTTATCAGCAGCCCCTCCCAGCATTTATTACATTTTCACATTTTTCCACCTCTCCCGCTATCACATTTAAAACATTTTATCAGCAGCCCTCCCAGCATTTATTACATTTTCACATTTTTCCACCTCTCCCGCTATCACATTTAAAACATTTTATCAGCAGCCCCTCAGCATTTATTACATTTCATTTTTCCACCTCTCCCGCTATCACATTTAAAACATTTTATCAGCAGCCCCTCCCAGCATTTATTACATTTTCACATTTTTCCACCTCTCCGCTATTACATTTAAAACATTTTATCAGCAGCCCCTCCCAGCATTTATTACATTTTCCCACCTCTCCCGCTATTACATTTAAAACACTTAATTTTATCAGCAGCCCCTCCCAGCATTTATTACATTTTTCACATTTTTCCACCCTCTCCCGCTATTACATTTAAAACATTTTATCAGCAGCCCCTCCCAGCATTTATTACATTTTCACATTTTCCCACCTCTCCCGCTATCACATTTAAAACATTTTATCAGCAGCCCTCTCAGCATTTATTACATTTTCACATTTTTCCACCTCTCCCGCTATCACATTTTAAAACATTTTATCAGCAGCCCCTCCAGCATTTATTACATTTTCATTTTTCCACCTCTCCCGCTATCACATTTAAAACATTTTATCAGCCTCTCAGCATTTATTACATTTTTCATTTTCCCACCTCCCGCTATCATTTAAAAACATTTAACAGCAGCCCCCTCTCAGCATTTATTACATTTTCACATTTTTCCACCTCTCCGCTATTACATTTAAAACATTTTATCATAGCCCCTCCCAGCATTTATTGTTTACATTTTCCACCTCTCCCGCTATCACATTTAAAACATTTTATCAGCAGCCCCTCCAGCATTTATTACATTTTCACATTTTTTCACCTCTCCCGCTATCACATTTAAAACATTTTATCAGCAGCCCCTCTCAGCATTTATTACATTTTCACATTTTTCCACCTCCGCTATCACATTTAAAACATTTTATCAGCAGCCCCTCCCAGCATTTATTACATTTCACATTTTCCACCTCTCCCGCTATCACATTTAAAACATTTTATCAGCAGCCCCCTCCCAGCATTTATTACATTTTCACATTTTCCCACCTCTCCCGCTATTACATTTAAAACATTTTATCACAGCCCCTCCCAGCATTTATTACATTTTCACATTTTTCCACCTCTCCTGCTATTACATTTAAAACATTTTATCAGCAGCCCCTCCCAGCATTTATTACATTTTCACATTTTTCCACCTCTCCCGCTATCACATTTAAAACATTTTATCAGCAGCCCCCTCCTTTATTACATTTCCACACATTTTCCCACCTCTCCCGCTATCACATTTAAAAACATTTTATCAGCCCCTCAGCATTTATTACATTTTCACATTTTTCCACCTCTCCCGCTATCACATTTAAAACATTTTATCAGCAGCCTCCCAGCATTTATTACATTTTCACATTTTCCCTCTCCCGCTATTACATTTAAAACATTTTATCAGCAGCCCCTCCCAGCATTTATTACATTTTTCCACCTCTCCCGCTATTACATTTAAAACATTTTATCAACAGCCTCCCAGCATTTAACCCATTTCATTTTTCCACCTCTCGCTATTACATTTAAAACATTTTATCAGCAGCCCCTCCCCAGCATTTATTACATTTTCACATTTTCCCACACTCCCGCTATCACATTTAAAACATTTTATCAACAGCCCCTCTCCAGCATTTATTACATTTCACATTTTCCCACCTCTCCCGCTATCACATTTAAAACATTTTATCAACAGCCCCTCCCAGCATTTATTACATTTCTGCATTTTCCACACTCCTTAATATCACATTTAAAACATTTTATCAGCAGCCTCTCTCAGCATTTATTACATTTTTCACATTTTTTCACACTCCCGCTATCACATTTAAAACATTTAACAGCAGCCCCTCTCAGCATTTATTTTCACATTTTCCACCTCCCGCTATTACATTTAAAACATTTTATCCACCAGCCCCTCCCAGCATTTATTACATTTTCACATTTTTCCACCTCTCCCGCTATCCACATTTAAAACATTTTATCAGCAGCCCCTCCCAGCATTTATTACATTTTCACATTTTCCCACCTCTCCCGCTATCACATTTAAAACATTTTATCAGCAGCCCCTCTCAGCATTTATTACATTTTCACATTTTTCCACCCCTCCACTTCATCATTTAAAACATTTTATCCAGCAGCCCCCTCCCAGCATTTATTACATTTTCACATTTTTTCCACCTCTCCTGCTATCACATTTAAAACATTTTATCAGCCCCTCTCAGCATTTATTACATTTTCATTTTTCCACCTCTCCCGCTATCACATTTAAAACATTTTATCAGCAGCCCCTCTCAGCATTTATTACATTTTCACATTTTTCCACCTCTCCACTTTAATACATTTAAAACATTTTATCAGCAGCCCTCCCAGCATTTATTACATTTTCACATTTTTTCACACTCTCCCGCTATCACATTTAAAACATTTTTTTATCAGCAGCCCCTCTCAGCATTTATTACATTTCCACATTTTTCCACCTCTCCCGCTATTACATTTTAAAACATTTTATCAGCAGCCCCCTCCCAGCATTTATTACATTTTCACATTTTTCCACCTGTCCCGCTATTACATTTAAAACATTTTATCAGCAGCCCCTCCCAGCATTTATTACATTTTCACATTTTTCCACCTCTCCCGCTATTACATTTAAAACATTTTATCAGCAGCCCCTCCCAGCATTTATTACATTTTCACATTTTTCCACCTCTCCCGCTATTACATTTAAAACATTTTATCAGCCACCTCTCCCAGCATTTATTACATTTTCACATTTTTCCACCTCTCCCGCTATTACATTTAAAACATTTTATCAGCCACCTCTCCCAGCATTTATTACATTTTCACATTTTTCCACCTCTCCCGCTATTACATTTAAAACATTTTATCAGCAGCCCCTCCCAGCATTTATTACATTTTCACATTTTTCCACCTCTCCCGCTATTACATTTAAAACATTTTATCAGCAGCCCCTCCCAGCATTTATTACATTTTCACATTTTTCCACCTCTCCCGCTATTACATTTAAAACATTTTATCAGCAGCCCCTCCCAGCATTTATTACATTTTCACATTTTTCCACCTCTCCCGCTATTACATTTAAAACATTTTATCAGCAGCCCCTCCCAGCATTTATTACATTTTCACATTTTTCCACCTCTCCCGCTATCACATTTAAAACATTTTATCAGCAGCCTCTCTCATCATTTTCACTTTTTTCCAACCTCTTTGCTTATTTATTATTCCAACTTTACCTGACATTTATTACATTCTTTTCAACATAACTCCACTTTTTACTTTCGAACCTCTTCATTCTTTTAGGACTTTTTTTTCCACCCACCATCATTTATACTACATTTTTTGAAACTGTTCCACCGCTTACCAAATTTTCTTGTTACTTCCAACCTCACCCCACTTATTACATTTTTTCCAAATCTCTCCCCACATTTATTACATCCCCTCCTCTTATTTCACCTATTCTTAAAAAAAAAAAAAAAAAAAAAAAAACTCTCCCCATCTTAAATTTTTTCATTCACCATTTATTGCATTTTCTATTTTTTTTTTAAACACCTCACTACCTGACATTTTCTTTTTTCTGGTGTCTGCCCTGATTAATTACATTAACCATCTTTTTCTTTTCAACCTCTCCCCACTGTTTATTGCATTCATTTGAAAGTCATCTCCCGGTTTATAGCACTTTTTAAATTCTTTTTTTTTTTTAACCTTTCTCCTCTTAATATTTTCTTACTTTCTTTCAACCTCTCCAACCTGATTATCTCATTTTCTCTACTTCAGTTTATTATAAGTTTTCATTTTCTTAAAAAAACCTACCACTGTTCTAATTTTTGCAAACTCTCCCCCACTCTTTGTTTCCTACAGTTTCTTCTTTCCAACCTCTGCCACCTCCACGTTTATTATATTTTCTCAGTTTTCAAAATTCCCATTTTTTTTTTACCACACCCACTTGGCTCTCAATAATTGTCGATTTCAAATTGCGGTTTAAAGGGAGATAATTAAAAAATAATGTTGAAATAAGTTTAGAGTTGTCTCTCTTAAAATATCATTATTAGAGAATATTGCATCTAATTAATACTTAAAAATTCTAAATATGTCGGTAGAAAATTAAAGAATTAAAAATTGAAATCACAATATTACGTATAAAATACAAATGGGAGCAAGTCGTCTTCATATGGATAAAAAATATATCGAGTAAATGTAAATAGATAGTTGCGCAAGAATAAAAATGCATAGCATGATGTTAAAAGCCCCAAACTTAAAACCAAAATCTTATCGTCGAAATGCATGTTATTATCAAGAGGAAATATGAAACTAATTTTTAATTATTGTAATTGTTTTAATCGTTTCTAACGCATTTGAAATTTTGGTTGAAAATCTTGTCTTTTTTTCGTCAGGGAGTGACTAGATTTTTACCAGATGCCAAACGTAATATTACGAAGCTCATTTTTTTTGCCGGTCACATTAATTTGGGAATTCTTGCAAAAATCAAATAACCATCGGATTTTGATGAAACTCATGATTTATTTACAAATGACTGAAATTACTTTTTAAATCATTTTTATAAAATCTTAGTAAAAATATATGTATATTTTTTTTTGACATGTTACCTCCCTCAAATTAATTTACCTGAAATTTCTAGAAATTGAATATTGTCGACAAATTATATTTTTAATTAAATTGGGGAATTTAAATCTAATTTTCAGAAAATCTGCTCCGAATAGTGTGAGAAAAAAAACTGAAGATAATTTATTTTTAATGAATAACTAGTTTTTACAAGGATTGTTTTCGTTTTTATTTTCTAATTATAATAATTTATAAAATTTGAAAAAAAAAAATTTAATTTTTTTCCAATGACTGTTCGCATTAAGTTAACCTTTTCAATTTTTGATTAGTAAATCTTAATACAAATCTTCATGCACCAAGATTGTTAAAATAATTAAAAACAATTTGTTTGGTATGTAGATATCTGGGTTTTATTTTTTTAATGATTAGTCATAATTGAAACATCATTGAAAGGTCAAGTGTTTCAAGAGTTCTTCCCATTACAGGAAAACAAAACCCTTATATAAACTTTTTCAGCAGTGTACAATTTTCACCGTGTTTTTGTGTGTGTGTGTGTGTGTGTGTGTGTGTACGTTTTAACACTCAACAGGTTTTGCAAATCTTCCCTTCAAAATTTAAAGTTTTATTTTTTAATTGCTAGTTTCCTCATTTTAAAAAAAATCTAAAAGACATCTAAAATGAACGAGAACTTAATTTATTCCAAACTATGCAGAAGGCCTGCATGAAATACTCAATGGTAACAAAGTTGGCCAGACTATTAGATCGATTGTGTAAACTGTGATTATGCCGGCAACGTCATGAATTTTGTAAATCTTTTTGATAGGTTTTTCTATCTCATTGATATAGTTGACAACTATTAATAGAAAAAAATGAGGTTTGTGCTGACTATGTTATGCAGAACCTGTATCTGGGGAATCAGCTCAGCAATAAGGACGGTTGAAGAGGCATTGAAAAAAAACCTAAAAAAATATGAATGAGAAGAGTTCTCTTCCATTGACAATAAACTTGACAGAATGTAGTTCTTGGTGTTATAAACAGTTCAAAAGATTAATGTTATTTAAATGTGTGAGTGAGTTTTGTCGGTGTTGTATAAATGATAAGTCTGACAAGTAAGTACTTAACTTGGTAAAAATTCAACAGTTAAAGTGACAAAGTTTCCGATGGTAATCTGTTGTAAAGTAAATTTCTTATTGATGAGTTTTGGTAGGTTTCTTCCTTTTATAATCGTGAGTAGGCTTCAACACACATATTTGAGATTTTGGTGGAATGTTGGCCTAAACGTGTTCTCGGACGTGTTCTACTTTTCTTTTTTTTTTTTTTTTTTTTTAACCAATCAGTGACGACCAAAAACAAATTCAAAATTGAATCCGGCATCTGTGCTGAATTGGACAACTTTTGTTCTTACTAGCAAAATAGATTGTGCGATAACTACATTGTCGCTGGTATTTTTTTTTTATTTGTGCTCACATATTATGCGATAAGTAAATTGTTGCACATGTTCTTTTTTAAAACTGTAATTTATATTTCACATAGCTAGTGAATTTGTAATATTTTAATGATAAAATAATTTATATCAGTAGCATGCGAAATTAATTCCACAGAATCAACACGAGAAGGTCTTATGCAAGTCGAACGGCAGACATTTTTCTCGTAGGCAAAACTGACTGATAGACAAGCGGTAGATGTTTTTTTCCAAGTTTCAATTTTTCATCTGAACAAAAAAGTCTAAATTGAAGCAGCATCATTAACATAAAAGAATGAGTTTTACTTTTACATCAAATTGATTGACTTTTCAAGAAACATTCATTAAACTTGTGTTAGTCTTGGTTAGCGTTAGAATTCTAGGTTTCTCAGTGCAAATGAAGCTTGAACAGTTAGTTACATGGTAATAGGGTACTATGCAAGAAAAAAAATATTCCCAGTTTGGATTTTCTCATAATGCTGATAATGGGGAAAACTGGGACTATTACTTTTTACTCTTTGAATAATCAAAATCATTTGGTTTAATGGAAACTTCAAGTGAATTTCCAAAGGACGGAAAGTGTGACATTGAGATGACCAAAGATGCAGTCCAAAATCTAAGCAGAATATTAAGAGACAGAAAATTTCGTTAGAAACAAAGAAAGGAATACTGAAATATTACGTGATATCTGTCTACTTATATAACCGCGAATGCTGGACAATCTCTTTAAAGACGAAGGAGATACTTGAAGCACCAGAAATGTGGTTGTACAGAAGGATGCTGAGGATACCACGGACAGAACATGTGAGCAACGACGAAGTTTTGGAGAGAATGGAAATGAAAAGGAAACTTACACTTAACAATATGGATGTGCGTTGTGGTGCAGTGGATATCGACTCGGAACGACAACTCGGGGAGCCGAGTTCGAATTCTAGTTGAATTCCTTGCATTCACTTACGCACAAATACCCTTGAGAAAGGTATTAATCCGTCTCTTCCCTCAAGTTATGGGTTAAATAACAGGACAGATTGGGTTCTATAGCCTTGGCAATCAGTCTACTGCAGAAAGCAATGGCAACCTACTGCGAGAATCTTCTGCCCAGTCAGTCATGTCTCTTTCGAGACATGATCGCCCAAAGCATGTATCACGTATGGCACTCAACTGACTGACACTTAACAATAGGGAGAGGAAGATAACGAGGAACGAGGGTTTGGAAAATCTGATACTCACGGGACGGATTGAGGGAAAGAGGAAAGCAGCATGTAAGATATTTGATGAACTTGAGAAAATGACTGGCACAACGGGGTTTGGGAGAAATAACAAAAAGATAAAACTTATTAAGAAATAAGAGAGGCTACAATTAGGTTGTGTAAACGACCTCCTGTAAGCACAGAAAGAGAACGGACTCCATTATCAAAACCCAAATATAAATTAAGTATTAAGTATACGGTCTTTCACACTCATTTTTCTTCTCGTATACAATACATCCAAATGCTACATTATACAACTTGTCAAGAGGCAAGTATATGTAAAGGACCATGACCGCCTACATCCTGAAGGGAAAGGACACATAAAAGAAGAAAGTGTATTAATAATTTTAGATTCATTTTAATTTATTTCATTCATTTGTTATGAAAAACCAAGAAATGGTTGAAATAACTGCGTTATTTCCTATCGACATCAGTGTCTGAGTCCAGATAAATGCAAAAACTTTGAATGGTGAGTTTCTCACCATTCAGTTTTCTGTCATTCCAAGAGTTCATTTGAGAGGGGGGAAATGCTTGCACTTACCTTTTATAGCTAAGTCAATTTCATTGGAAATTAGTCCAATTTTCGGCAGATATTTGTTGCGGGATTCATCCTTTTTCAACTGTTATTAAATAGTTGGAACTTTTAAAGGAGATTGCCTAAACGACATTGAGACAAAGTCACGCGGCAATCCTGCTGATATTACCGTATTTTCCGCAACAGAAAATTCTAGGAATTGAGGAAGCAAGTTACAAGAAAAAGAGAGAGACAAATCATGCGAGCTGGGATACAAGTGAATACAACCAAACCATACTGTGCGCGCGTGTGTGTGTGTGTGTGTGTGTGTGTGTGTGTGTGTGTGTGTGTGGGTGGTGGTGGTGGTAGTGGAAGAAATATATACTTATGTCGCTTGTATATATAAAATGCCCGCACATGAAAGTGTACAATAGTTTGAAGTCTCTTTTAGGAAAATGGAAAGTGTCATGTCTGTCGAAGTTGCATCTGGAGTTGACGGGACGCCCATTACCGCTGACAACTCAATAAATGACCTCCGTGACTAAAGTCCGAGAAGATAGGAAAGCGAGAGAAGCGGGTACTCCTCGTTTTTAATGTTTCCGAGCGATTGTCATTGGTCGAGAAATAGTCTAACGTCATGTTTATTTTTGACCAATAAAATAAATGTGGCGCACAGATTTTAAAAAAATCATTTCATAGGAAGAATAAAATATACATTTTGCATTTTTAAATAGAAATTTATTAAAGGGAAAGACTAACATAAATTGTAGGAGTTAATGTACAGTTAGAAACATTATTAAGAGGTTAAGAGTAGAGTTTGTTATGGTTTATAAAATAGCGAGTGTTCTAAAAATAGAGAAAGATAGACACACTGACGCCAAGAATTCAAAATTGGGCGGCAAAATAAGGAACCGTTTCTTTTGGTAGGAGTAAGAAGTAGGAGTTAAGGACAGTAGTTTTTGTGTAGATTTAAAAAAGGGGAAGACGCTAGAGTTGACCACTAGAGTCCAGAAGGGATAGGCTCGTTTACTACTAGCATCCCACAGTGAAGAGAAATTAGCTAGTCTGCTTCTGTATCCACACAAAATCTAAAGGTTGTAACTTGATGTAAAAACCTAAAGTTTTATACCAAAAATAAACATCAAAATAATAAACATTCAAGTTTGTGTTATCTTCTAATTATACCAAAACAAAACGAAGCAACACAACAGTGGTGACCACGACATACGAACAGAAAGCAACCTCATATACAATATATATATATATATATATATATATATACACACATATAAAAGGATAAATGGAGCAGACACCAAGTCAATATCAAGGCACCGGAATTCATGGAAACTGCTGTAAATGGATGGTTTACGATATTAGAAGCCCAGTTTCACTTGCGAAATGTGACAGCGTCGAAAACAAAGTTTTATACAGTAATATCGTCGTTACCAGCCGAAGAAGTGGGTAAACTACCAAATGCTACTCTCGCATCACAAGACTATGAGGAATTAAAACGGACTGATAGAAGCTCACGAACAAACAAAACCGGAGCTTCTAGAAAAATTAATGCCGGCTACGACTATTTCAGGACGACCGTCGACATATTTGCACGAAATGCTATCCGTAGCTAAACGGATAGGTATTAGCGACGACATTGTGAGACACAAGTTCCTGCAGGCATTACCGTCAACAATAGCTCCAGTAATAGCCTCGCAAAAAGATTTAAACCATACCCATCTTGGCAGGTTAGCAGATAAACTGATGCCATTATTGAATAACGATAAGGCATTTGTTGTTCAGCGATCCTTATCTACTAAGAATAACTCACAAACAAATTATAAAGGAAAATATAGCCAAAACACTTCAGTGCCACTAAATGTCAGGCCTTATCGGAATAACCAACGGACAAAAGATTTGCAGAGCACATATTTATTTCGCCAATGAAGTAAGAACATGTAAACCTTGGTGTAAATGGCCCAAAAAGAACAATCTACAAATGTTGCCTAGTTCCCGACCAGCAAAACCTACGGGAAGTGATTTGGAAAACTAATAGGGAGAACAAGTTCAGTCCCACGAAGTTCGCCGCTATTAGAAATTACCGCAAAATTAGGGGCTACCAAATTAAAATTTATTGTAGATACTGGCGCAAGTATCTCAATATTACCAACTTCTGCAGTAAATGGTATTACATTAAAACCGACTCCCATATCGCTATCCACTGCAAATGGGGAGAAAATAAAATGCTACGAACAAGCGAGTTTGGAAATTGGAATTTAAGGAGATCTTTTACGGAGATACAGTTTTTTTTTACAGATCTTTTACTGAGATACAGTTTTTTTTACAGTTTAAGGAGATCTTTTACTTGGACATTCGCGATCGCTGATATCACCAACCCACTCCTTGGACTGGATTTCCTCAACAAGTTTGGTCTAATAGTAGACTGCAGTAACAAAACCATTTACGATCCTACAACAACCCAGAGAAAGAGTTTAAAAATATCTGCATCAGCGGTGAATCTAGTCGTAAATGAAACGGAGCTCCTGTCATTCATACGGAACATGATTAAAGAAAAAATATCTGAACCTAATCACACCACATAAGAACAGTAACAAAAAACAATGCGGCGTCTACCACAGAATTGACACAGGAAGCCATACGCCAGTATTTGCAAAACCCAGGCGGCTTAATGTAGAAAAATTGGAAGCCGCACGTAGCGAATTTAAAACCCTACAAAAAGACGGAGTGATCTCCCTTTCCAAAAGCGAGTGGTCTAGCCCACTACATATAGTATTTAAACAAAGCGGAGGATTTAGATGTTGTGGAGACTATCGTTCTCTCAATAGCATAATCAAGACTGACAGGTACCCTATACCAAATATAGGCTCTTTTTCAGCAAAACTTGCGAACAAACGACGATTCTCCAAAATCGATTTGATTTCAGCCTACCACCAAATTAAAATGCATCAAGACGATGTAGCAAAAACTGCTTTCACCACCCCATTTGGTCTTTATGAATATAATTATATGCCGTTTGAATTAAGAAATGCGTCATCTACATTTCAACGGTATATGGACAAAATTTTTGAAGACATTGATTGTGTTTTTATATATATATATATATATATATATATATTGATGACATTTTAATTTTCAGCAATGATGAGATTTCTCATAAAAAAGATCTTGAAACTGTTTCTAATATTTTAAATGAACACAATTTAAAAATTTCAGCCACAAAATCTGTTTTCAATGTGATTTCCATAGATTTCTTAGGCTTTCATATTAGCGTAGATGGCATTAAACCTACAACTAGTAAAATAGAAGAATTAAAATCTTTTCCTTACTCTAAGGACGCAGAAGGGCTACGCAGATTTTTTGGAATGGTAGCATTTTATAGAAAATTAATACCAAAATTTTCAGAGATAGTCTTACCCCTATCTGAGAGAATGAGGTTATCTACTAAAGGCTCGTTCACATTAGATGAATCTGAAAGACAGTCTTTCAATTCTGTAATTAAGAAACTTAATGATACATCCTCATTAGCTCACCCTGAACCTAAATGTACAAATTATCAAGTAGTCACTGACAGTAGTAATTATGCTGTCGGTGCGGCATTGCACCAAATGGTGGAAGGATATCCAATACCGATCGGATTTTGCTCTAAAAAATTAACACAAACACTACATTTGATCGAACTTTTAGCAGCTTATTTGTCAGTGCTGCACTTCCGTCACCTCATAGAAGGTCGCCAAGTGCTACTTTTAACTGACCATAAGCCATTGTGTGGTGCATGTTATAGTTTAAACCCCGCTAAATCAGACAGACAACAACGACAATTAGCTATCTCGACAGAAGTTTCATACCAAAAATAAACATCATTTTCAAGTTTGTGTTATCTTCTAATTATACCAAAACAAAACGAAGCAACACAACAAGTTCATACAAAATGTTCCTAGTAGTAATTGTTGAAAGAGATAAGGAGAAAGAGAACAATGTCCGAGTCGCTTGAAGTTTGAAGTTACATTTTAGATGTGTATCTCTCTTTCGCTGCTCCCATCTTTCAGTCTCTGACGCTGCGAAGTCATTTATATGTCCTTTTGAATTTCGCACTGGATCGCTAAGTCCTTTCAAGTCTTACAAGTCGCTCTCATTGGTCAAAAATCATTTTAACATCTACTTGCGAAATCTGGTTTCGACTTTTTTTTATTTGGGAAAACCAGGATTTCACACATCGTTGTGAATTTTTGTAAAAGTGAAAAAGAGAGTTGATTTTAATTAATTTCTTATCCGCTACACTTTCAGCAGAAATTAACCAGAGTTCAATAATTACACATGAGTCAAATGATTATTCAAAGTCATGAATA
Organism: Ascarosepion bandense; assembly: GCA_037127315.1. Taxonomy (NCBI): domain Eukaryota; kingdom Metazoa; phylum Mollusca; class Cephalopoda; order Sepiida; family Sepiidae; genus Ascarosepion; species Ascarosepion bandense. The sequence goes on from JBBBDQ010000480.1 coordinate 143,978, forward strand.
TTCAAAATATATATTCAAGATCAATTAATTCTGAAAGATAAAACCGTGATAATAAATTTGACGTTTTTATTTTTATTAATTTGGATTCCTATACGATAGCTAAAAGGTTTCTAATTTACTGAATAATCGTTGATGAATTTGATTGGATAAGAAATGTAAAGAAAAACACACAGAAATTAAAAAAAGAAAAAAAACGAAACTTGATTGCTTCTAATTTAGGTACAACCACTAAATCGCTGAAAAAACAGCATAGTTTGAAGAAAAAAAACAACAACCCCAAACTCAATAAAAATGAACGTTTTCCATCAAAATGTTTGTTATTATTAAGAGAAAAGATCAAAATATTTTTAATTATTTAAAAAAATAAAATTAATCCCTTCGAACACATTCGAAATTTTGGTAAAAAAAAATTTGTTTTGATTTTAGTTAACGGGTAACCAAATCGTTACGAGAGTTTACAATGGAAAACGTAATATTACATAACTCAGTTTTTTATTCCCGGTGACAAACACATTAATTTCAGAATTATTGCAAAAATAAAATAATCGTCGAGTTTTAATGCAACTTTCAGGACTTATTCACAAATGAATTAAATTATTTTTGAAATCATTATTTAAAAAAATTTTGGTAAAAGTAATTGTTTTACATCTGTTACCCCCCCCCCCACTCCACATAAATACATTAGATTTTAAGAAATTAAATTTTGTTGAGAAAATTGGTTCTATTAGTTAAACGAAGGACTCATTGGGGAACGTAAATCTATTTTAAAAATCTATTTCCGAAAATCTGTTCCCAATAGTAAAATAAAAAATGTAATAAAACTTACATTTTTTAATTTGATAAGCTGTTAATTGCTTTAATAAATAATATATATTAAAGACATAGTTTTAAAAAAAATTCGATCAATAATGAAATTTTAAATGAATTCTTTTTCTTTTTTTTTTAATTATAAAATTTATAAAATTTCAAAAATATTTTTAAATACTACAAGGTTTGTTGGCGTCAGTTTATTAACTTATTAAGTGAAGATTAAATTTGCTAAACGAAAATTGAAAAGTTTTATACAAATCGTCGTGCCTTCGTATTTTTAAAAATAATATTTTTTTTTTGTTTTTTTTAGTGTATTTGAAGTTTTTTTGTATGGTAATTTCTATGTGTACATTAAAAGGAAGATCATGTGTTTCACGGTTTCTTCCCCTTCCAGGAAAAGAATTTGTATAATTATGTCACTTGTTATCGGTTGAGCTGTCATCACATTTCAAATACGGGAGAACAGTTAGAAAGCTGAATTGTGTTTAAGAAATAGTTTTATTCTAAATTTCATGCTATAAATAAGTAATACTTGTGTAAATCAGATTAATTTAACATTTAATTTGCTAATTTTCGAAAAAGTGTTACAGATGTATATTTTATTTTTACAAGATTTTTAAATCCGAGATTTAACTTTTGTTTACAAATATGAAGATCTCTCAAAAATGGCATAAAAATTGAAAAATGGCTGAAAAATTGAAAAATTAAAAAAAAAAAAAAAAAAAAATTGAAAACTTGTAGATTCCAATCAATATAATTTCTGTTCGAAATACTTACTGGAAATAACAAATTTAATCATTTAGCTTTCAATTAAAACTAAAAATTTTAAAGAAAACACTATTTTAAAAAATTCAATTTAAAAGTTAGTCATCGAAAATGAGTGGAGGTACCTATTCTAATTATTTAATTGTTGTGTTCATAAGAGACTCTAACGTAATTTGAAAATTGAAATCTATGATCAGTGTTTATTTCTGTGGAGTAGAAATGAGGTCTAGTCATATTTTAGTAGATTTCCCAGACAACCTGACACCGACAAGCGTTTTTACGCGAATCTCTGGAGTCGGTTAATTAAAAATCCATTCTACATTGATTGATTTATTGAATATCATATAGCTGAATAACTTAAGATAAATCGATCGGATAATAAATTTTGTTTTTTTATAAGCAGTCGTTCCTTTTAAACGTATTTGAATTAAAAAAGACAAAATATTAGGTTTAATGGTTCGTTCATAATTTGTCCATCTAAATGGCGGTTCCTTCTAACCGTTTGCATCGAAGTGTGAAAAAGACAACTGCTTTTTTAAAGTTTCATTTGGCCATTCACTGCAAATGAAAATTTTCTCCAATTAGTTTCCCTGGTGTGGATCCAGACAGTCGAGAGAATGGATCTGTACAACCTCTCATCCCCTCATATGTAATTATTTAGTTTGAATGGCTATATATAATTTACCGACAAGTTTGATATTTTTATTGTATTTTTGCAATTTTCTAATAAGATGTTGTATATCGTGAGGAAATTGTTTATAAAATTGTCTGAAATTCATTTTGGTTTTTAAAAGTATGCTAAGTAGCCTCAATTATTATCAAGAACTGGGCGTTGTCCGTATAATAGACAAGATTTAATCCAAATATTCAGCGTTTAATTAAACAATGTAAAATAAAAAACAAACAAAAACAATAAAACCTTAAGCAGACAGATCTTATCGTTTGAATGAATACAAAACTTATTTGTATGTATGTGTGTATATAATATATATATAATGTTAACTACTATACAAATATTTCAGTATAAGTGCTCAATAATGTCAACACTGTATAGAGCTTTAAGCTATATATATCTATAAAAGTGACGAGGGTGGACGTTGTGTAAATATTTGCTATGTAAATTCATATGTTATTCTTATTATTCATTAAACTACCCTAGTGAAACCGGGCTAAATTGTAATGTGTGTGTGTATATATATATATATATATATATATATACACACACACATTACAAATTTACGAACTGCGTTTGCTATTTGGTAACTGTTATTGTTGCTTAGCAAAGTTTTATGTCAACAAGATAAAATCATATTTGATGGTGGATGTTTTTATGTTAACGTCCCTGTAACTTCTCTGAAGATGGCTCATGTGAGCCGAAAGCTTAGAACCAGCTTAATAAAAAAAATATCTAAATGTTGGAGAACGTTTGTCTTCATTTTCACCTGAAATTTAAGCCAAAATACGATATTTAGAACGGCTCATGATTAAACATAATAGACATTCATTGTCTCTTATATTTAATATATATAACAGTGTTATATGCTTGTTTGATATATAGACAGTCTATTTCATGCTTGAAGATGGCGTTCAAGCATGTACAACTGTCGCCGTTTCGTGTTTACCTCAGTGTCTATTGTCATGTCTTATCTCTGATATTGATCACGTTTATCATACATATATATATATATATATATATATATATATATATATATATATATATACACGGGTAATTTACGTTCATGCATCTTCATATAAGATCGTTACGATCAAATCCCGCTGAAGTAACTGGTTCTTATCAATCCTGGTTAGTATTGTGTGACATCTGAAGACTAGTTACTCGAAACATTTCCTGGCCTTGTGATAGACAAAGTTAAACTTAACCAATAAAAACATCGTTAATTTTCAATAATATAATAAATAATTATAAGTAATGTGTATGTGTAGAATAATATTAACTGAATTCCCGAATAGTTATAAAACGAATATGACAAATGTACTTATAGTAGGCACAAAAACACGTACACACACATATATATATATATATATATCCTCTTCTACTCAGTACAGCTATGATATTCAAAAGTGACATTGTTATTGTTTAGAGGATTGGAAAAATTAGCATTTGGTAACCCTGCAAGTTCAGAAAAAGAAAATGTACTTGATGCATTTTCTTTACTTAATAAATTTAGCTTCTTTGAAGATAGACGCTGTTTATACCGATGGGAAAGAGAGTGGAATAATTTGTAATTTGTTACATTCCGTGTTTAATGCAAACTCAAGATTATATATATATATATATATATATATATATATATATATATATATATATACAGGGTGTATAAGAAATACTTCTACAAATTTTTAGGAGGGGGTTCCTGACACGAAAACAAGGACAAAAATGTCCATGTCAACATATGTCCACAAATCTTTCGTTTTTGAGCTAAGTTTAAAGTTTACGTTAGACGCTGTTAAATGTATATTTGCCTTCGGTTTGGAAACGCAATCTCATATAGCCGTTCAGCTACGCATTCATTACAATTCGCTAGCTTCTCGCTATGAGCCCTATTAATTAGTAGCACCAGTTCAGACCTTCACAGCTAAGATCCGCTATGCCATGTACACGGGAACGAATCTGCAACCATTCCTATCGTATTAGTAAGGCGGAAGTTTCACGTAGACAGTTCCTTCCGCCAGAATTGTTTAGTTGTGGAGCAGATTTCTGAGAGGAGACGGCTTCTAGGATCATTACGATCTTAACTTCTTAAAGTCTAGGGTCAACCATTATCTATCCTACATATACTCATAAAAAGCAAATTTTGCCCCTTCCATCCTTAATGAATCCCAAGTGACTCTTTGACAAGTGGTCTAAAAACACTAACAATAATAATGTTTCGTTGATTATTTATTTAAAAAGGTTTTCTGAGAAATTTCTTGCCGAAGTTAGAATTGAAGTCGTCATATTTCATTACTAATTCCCTTTATTTGTATCGATTTCTATGCGTATGCGCGTATATATATATATATATATATATATATATATATATATATATTTTAATTCAGATACTTTAATCCAAGTGAAAAAAGCAGGAAGGTAAATTCCAAAAACCCGATCCTAATTAATATTAAAAATTTTATTTTAATATTAAAAAATGATACAGGAAGAGAGCTCCATGTAATAAAATATTACAGAGCAAATATAAATTAAAAAAGGATTAATTCAATGATGTTGAATGACCATTTCGATATGAAAATCCCCACGGGGGATAACACATCACCTCAGCAACAGAAAAATCCTTTATAACAAGTAAGCGGTTTGTCACTTAACTGATTGATGTTATTCTCATCATTCAAATTCCAGAGTTTCGTAGATGGACACCCCCACCCAAGTGTTATTCCGTCCACTCGCCCCATGCGCCTGTGGGGAATATTGTCATCATTTGCACCCCCACTTTTTTTTTCACTTTACTTCACTCCTTAACCATTTCCATCTTTTTTTTTCGATTTTCATTTGTTGACACTTTGACTCCCGGTTTTAAACTCTAGAGTCAGGATGCTGAAGGTAACACGATTTAGCAAAGTAAAAAAAACCTTTTACTTGTATTAATTCTATTATTGCTCTTTCTCTGATGTCGATCACTTTATTGCAAAGACTGCTTGCCTCAAATGTCTTCTCTCAGTATTCCACTATCAGCATTTTAGACTTCGCACAATATATAATTAATTTATAAAAGATTTTAGATTATTACAATGGGTAATACATATTTGACCGCGTCATGATGTTATTATCGTGGTTCGTCAGACCCAAATGGTACAACAGTTGGTCCTCAAAAATCTTTTATAAATTATATTACTCTGTTAAATAAATGAATTTAACAGAGTTCTCTTGAGTTTGTCTCCATCGGAATTTACCTGGATTGTATACCAAGTGTGCTATGTATATATATTATTGAGCAGCGATTAGCAAACATGTCTTGCTAACTAATATCGTGACTGCGATCGTCATCGGATGTCTTATACTTGTGACTATGTTAGATTTTACTAATAAAAGAGTGGGATAGAGATAAAAAAGGTATAAATAATTTGCTTTCGAAACAAAATATTTATTCAGCAATCTAAACAATTTACGTCTAATTTAACGGATTGCCAGTTTTTCTTTTCTGCATCAAATTACTTTCAAGGATAACAAATTACATAGAAATAAAATAGCGTTATTGATTAATCGCATATTAAACAAGGAAACTTTCAGTAACTGTGGTTAAACTGAAAACTGAAATTTATTTACATTTTTACGACAAAGATTTTGTATGTAAAATTTAAAGTTGATATTGTGCCGTTTTTAATAGTATAATTTGAAACGTTCGTTAAAATAAGCCTTTGTTTGATATAGACAAGTTATTAAATTTTAACAAATTTCCTTACTCGCAATGTACAGGAGTTAATGCAAGTCCAAGCGGATTGACTTAGAAAAGTTGGCTTGTAATTTCAACTGTCGGTGAGTCTTTTGATCTCTAGCCGCTTTAGTTAGCATTGAAGAAAAAGAGTCTCTTGGTGAAAACGAGGTGGTATTTTTTTTTAATCAACTGGACCTGTTACAAAATTGTACGTATCAGTTAAAACAAAGGAGAGGCAAGACTACTGGGTTTACTGAAACCAACAGCAGGTGGTGGAAATTTCTCCTTTTGAACTTCATTATATGTTTTCTAGCACATCTGGAAATTTTCAATTTTAATTCTGATGATTTTTTCCGGGAACTAGCTTATATATGTATGTATATATATATATATATATAGAGAGAGAGAGGACTGGTAGACTTGATGGGAAAAAAAGAATGGAATATATGTGTGTGTGTGGAGGAGTGGTAGATTTGGTAGAAAAAAGAATGAAAAATAAAAGAATGGTAGAAAAAAAGAACAGTAGCTACTCACGCATCTACGCATCGTTCATTCAGTAATGAATTTGAACACTCTCGGCTACTGGCGTGTGTTTATATTGTATATAACACGCTAAAGTCCACCTTCCTACACCGAGTGCCTATAGCTCAGAGGTAGAATCGCCGACTGATGTCAATTAGGGTGGGTTTCAATCCTGGCTAGAAGCAATCGAATGTCTTATCGCACTGATAAGCCGTGAGACAGATCTGTCTGCAGATGACTATATATATATATATATATTTTTTTTTCTTTTTTCAGAGAAACGCGATAACTATTAGTATGAAAAATGTTCTTGAAGATTTTGAGTTTTAATTTCAAGATTAAATTTAGTAATTCCAATAAGCAAAATACTAATTGTTTGTTTGTTTTTTGAGGCTTAACGACCTATCAAGCCTTATGGGATCATTTTAAGGTCATAAAAAATGATTTTGGGTAAGGTTATTTTTACAACATTTTTCTTCTCACGATTCATTGGGATTTGTTTTTAAGAGCAGGGTCCCCAATTTCTACCCTTGTTATTTAACCCATAACTGGAGGGAATGGACGGATTAATACCTTTCCCAAGGGTACCAGTGCTTAAGTGAATGCAGGGTATTCAACTGAAATTCGAATTCGGCTCACCGATTTCTCTTTCCGAGCCGATATCCACTGCACCACAATGCACATCCGTCACTATACGCTTACATCACCTGGTATTCCCAAGCGGTCACCCATCTAAGTACTGACCAGGCTCAACGTTGCTTAACTTCGGTGATCGAGCGAGAACCGGTGTATTCAACGTGATAGGCCGTAAGCCCAAAATACTAAGCTGCATTTCAAAAGTAATGTAAATTAAAAGAACGGATATTTTGTATCTGATTTTATCCACCTGTCAGCACAACGTAATTGCCTTTATTAAAAAAGTCTTTAAAAAAATAAATATACTTTTCTGAAACTTTATTTAAAGAATATTAGCCGATTTAAAGAATATTAGCCGATTTAAAGTTTAATCGGATTTTAAACAAATACTACTTTTATTTTAAAATATCGCAGAAATACATTCCTTAAAACAGTCTTTTGATTAAGTGTTGACAGCTCTGTTGACAACCGGAAGTTTTTTTTTTTCTAAGGGACATATCTATAAAAATTACTTGAAGACTATAAAATGAGCGAATGTTTTTAATGTAGTTTTTAACTACTCAGTTCATAAAAATTTTGAAAAATATTCCCTGTAATCTAATATTTTATCAAGTTTTAAGTTCCTTAGGCTTTAAATTTAAATAAGTCAGGCTTATGGCCATATGACGCTGAAACATCGGTTCCCGTACGATCACCGAAGTAAGCAACGTAGAACCTGGACAGTACCTAGATAAGTGACCGCGTGGGAATACCAGGTAATGTAAGCTTGGATGTGCGGCTGGTGTAATGGATAATGGCTCGGAATTGTAAATCGGGGAGCAGAGTTCCAATTCCAGTTGGGTTTGTTATATTCACTTACGCGCAGATAGCTTAGGAAAGATATGAATCCGCGCACACATCCAAACTTACAGAACTCGGTATTCCCACGTGGTCACATACCAGGCCCGACGTTGCTTAACTTTGGTGATCCTACTAAAACTGTTTCAACGCGATATGGTCGTAAGGCCTAAATCACCGAGAAAACAGTTTACTAAAGACTTTACGCCGTATTAACCCGATTGCTTAATACGCAATAGTTAATCAGTCAATTATTGAAAGGCAGCAAATAATTATGTGAACTTAGGCTAAATCCTTTACATTGTTTTACGCATGGTTAATATTTACTGTGTAGGCATAAGTAGAATCAGTAATCTTTATAATTTTCGCATTATTTTGCGGATAACAATAAATACGATACTGTAATTATAATATTACATCAATTAGTTCTTTACGTGAAATGGAAACCTAATCAAATATCACCGTAGCAGACACGGAATGTAATAACTAAACAGTTTAAAAAAAATTAAAAAAAATGGGGGCGTGGGGGGCACAAAGAAAGCATCAGCCACGTCGTATTTATCTTGAGTGTTCTGTTGTGGAGTGATGGTTTACAAGCTCGTCTCGCAAACCATCATCACTGAAATGAGTTCACTTCCCAGAAAGTGTATCAACTTTTTCGTCTTCTATAAAAACTTTAGTAATTATTACTAGATGCCTTGTCATAATAAAAAATTGTTACTGAGACATTAATTTATAAATCCCCCAAATCCATAAACAGATGTCCTCAAGGACCCACTGCACAAAAAACGTTGCTTGGATCCAGTGATTTGACCCAAACAGTTGTGACAGTAATGGAGAAAAAGTTTTGAAATGAATTAAATAGAAATAAATAAGACATCCGGAAGACTGAGTTTTGTTTAACGACATATCAACACCTCTGTGGGTTATTTAATGGCAAATAGGTGGAGTTTTAAAGTATTTTTTACTATTCGGTTATAGTGAGAAGGTTGATTCAGTCATATTTTGATGAAAAAAAATTAATGTTTTTTTCTATTTTAGAAAACTGAAGATGTCTTCTAATTTTGTATTAAAAAAAATGTATTGTTAATATTTTTTCTTCCAAAATATATTTTTCTCTAAAAGTCTATTTTTATGTATTAGTTGAATGCCATACGTGATACACGCTTGGGCGATCATATCTCGAAAGAGACATGACTGAGTGGGCAGAAGATTATTCCGCAGTAAGTTGTCATTACCTTCTGCGGTAGACTGGTTATCAACCAAGGCTATAGAACCCAATCCATCCTACTATTTAACCCATAACTGGAGGGAAGAGACGGATTAATACCTTTTCCAAGGGTATTTGCGCGTAAAATGAATGCAACGAATTATACTGGAATTTGAACTCGGCTCCCCGATTTCTCGTTCCGTGCCGATATCCACTGCACCACAACGCACATCCAATTTTTATGTATATATTTCTATAAAAGTCTATTTTTTTTATACTTTCATAGTGCTTTGACCCCATTTTCAGGGTTAACTATTTGCTCATAGCTGGGATCCTAAAAGGTGCTACTACTCTGGGTCAGGGTGGACGTGGGAGCAACAGCAATTAAGAGGTGGTTCCATGCTCCTCACAACCTCCCAATCTGAGGCCTTGCTGCCGGATGCAGTTTACTGTCATGCCCAGGACCACATCCGGAAGAGAACAATCTTTCCCAGTGATTGAAATAAAGGGTTCGTTTCCAAATTTCAGCCAAATTGCCGTAAATATAACAAGAGTGTCTTAAATGATGCTAAGTTGTTGTTTGCTGATAGAATAAAGTAGCGTGCAGCATCTCGGACATTTGGTTCTGCAAAAGTGTCCTGAACAACGACAACAAACCCTCCTCTATTCAATCAATTCCAAGTCCTCACATTCACTCGCAAATTTTCTTCTAACTCCACACTTGATACTGGAGTACCCACACCCAATTTCCCACATCACCTTAGTAATATATACATATATACATTCTCAGGCTTAACTTAGTAATATATACATAATTTGGTCTCCAACATAATTTATAAACTTGATTCCCATAAGGTGATAGAATTTCAGTTATCGTCCTAAAGAAATGTGCTCCTGTGCTGGCTCCTGTCCTCTCCAAATTTTGTAAGTATTGCTCCACCGCTTTCTGCTGAAAGTCCTCCTCCTCTGTTTCTAAGAACTCTAGGGAACATTTAAACCCTCTAATTATCGCCCTATTAGTCTCTTACTTCTTTTTGGCAATATATTCGAGATCATTATCAAGACTGAAATAGTTGGGCATCTCACAACCTTCTCTCTGACAAACAGTATAGCTTCTACTTCGCCAGGTCTACCGCTGATATCCTAACGACGGTCATTGAATAAATATACCGGGCTCTTAATAAGAACAACGAAGCTCGTGTTGTTGCTGCTGTTATCTCGAAAGCATTTGACAGAATTTGGCATGTTGACATTTTGTGCAAGCTCCCGAGCTGTGGTAGGAATGTTTTTCTATTGTGGTTAAAACCTTCATTTCACGATTTGATAAGAACGATTGTATTAAATCAAACATTCTTTCAGAAATACCGTAGCTCTGAAGGTTGTTTTGAACAGGCAAGCTTCCCATTCCTTTCATACGAACGCGGTTGTCCCTCAAGTCCTCGGTCCTACGCTTTTTCTGATCTTCATCACTGATCTTCCTTATCAGTTCCAAATAGGTATCTGTGCAGATGACATTGCCATTTACTCTTGTCTCAATAGGAAATCTGTCAAAGCTGACAAAGTAAACCTGGTTGCTGTTCTTCAAAAGAACCTCCAATGTGTGATTGAATGGAGTAAGAAATGTCTCATAAATTTTAATACCTCCAAAACAAAGCTCCTCTCCTTTAACCACCGTAGAAAAACGTTCCGACCTCCCATCAGCAGGGATTACGCTAGTCTCCTAGAAAGCAACACACAAAGCCTACTTGGCCTCACCCTCTCAACCGACCTCAAATTGAACCACTATATCTATAGCTATACCTACTGCTAGTAAGGTTGGGTCACTGAGCCGGGTCAGGAAGTTTTTCTCGTCAGAATTCATTTTTCGCATCTACTATTCGCCCGTGCACTGAATAATATTGCCATATGTGGATGAGGGCTTCTGCTGTTCCTCTTCTCGACAAAATCCAAATGAAAATCTGCAATCTCATCGAATCAAAGAGATGGAAGAAAGTGACTGAAGAGGGGGGTCTGTTATAATAGCATGGCAGCCCCCTCCCCACTTCAGTCACTTTCTCCCGACGTGATGTGACTTTCTTGTAATTTTTACAAGTATTTTTATGGCTTCTGCTCTGATGAGCTTCTTTCCCTGCTGTCCCGACCACGTGTATGGACGCATGCTATTAGACTGACATCAGTTTGCGTTTTGTTTAACGGCATATCAACCTCTGTGGGTCATTTAATGCCAAAACACGTAGGATTTTAAGGTATTTTTTTTTTCAATGTTCAGTTATAGTTAGTCAGATTTTGATGAAAAATTTCTTTTTATTTTAGAAAACTGAAGATATCTTCTAGTTTTGTATTCAAAGATGTATTGCTGGTAATCATTTTTTTTCCTTCAGAAAATTATTGTTGGTAATATTTTTCTGTCAAAAATTTATATTTTTCCATAAAAGTCAATTTATATATATATATATATATATATATATATATTATATTTCTATAAAAGTTTATTTTCAGTTTCATAGTGTTTTGACCTCAGTTTCGGGGTTAAATATTTACCCATAGCTGGGACGCTAACAGAGGCCTTGCTGCCGGATGCAGTTTACCGTCACACACAGGACCTAGATTGGCATCAGTGTCCCACCATTTTACCGTCGAAATTAAGAAAAAGAAGTGGTTAAATTTAACTAACAGTTTCTTTTCTCGTACTTTCCGTTTGTGGAACTCACTTCCGTTTGTTTGCTCCCCTGATAGCTACAATCTCCAAAAGTTTAACTACAACGTCAATTGTCATCTTCTATCTCTTTGATATTCCCTGTAACATATTTTTTTCTTTTCTCATTGTACACAACAGTGGCCGTCCCGCCTTGATTGGAGTGAAATGATTAAAAAAGTAAAGAAAAAAAATAAGGATGACAGTAGTCCGAACCATGTAAATACCTCAGCATAGAGACAAATCTTATACTTGAGCTTGATAGTAAAGTATTTACTATTTTGGATGTTGAATTCTGGACTTTTTGAAGATTGTATAGCGTTAGTCTTCTTTGTCTTATTGATATGAATTCTATTAACCTAACACTTACTGAGGTTTTGATGGTCTCAAGCAGGCGAGGTGACAGCTTAATGGGGACCACCCATTTGCTTTGGGCGTCTACTAGGAGCCAAGCTCACCTCAGACTAAGTCAAACTCTTATACGATCCATAAATAAAGGCTGGAAAATAATGCGGTGTATCTTATACTCCTTCAGAAAGTACCTTACTCTACCTGCCATATTCTATCTCTACAAAAGTCAGATGAGCCAAAAAAAATCAAGACCCCCCCCCAAAAAAAAAAACAAAGAATGAAGAAAAAAACAACAACAAAAAGAACGAACAAACAAAAACAAACAAATAAAAAATCAAACGAACAAAACCAAACAATAAAGAGTATTGTTTCAATATCTAGAGATATTAGGAAGCTGGAGCTTCATAATATCTCTTTAACGCTTCGACAAAATTCTAAAGCTATTTCGTGGCCTTGTGAGTGATGAATTATTTGCCACCCTACAACCTCTTTCCCCACAGACAAAACGTCGTAAACCTCTCATTACACTATTGCTATTTCCATGGCAAATGTTTTTATGAATTACAGTTTTTAGTTGTACTCGTTCCGACCTTCAGAGCTGATCCACCATGTCATGTACACAGGGGTGGGGTGAAAACCATCCTCATTCACTTCGTATTCCATTGGTAAGTAGTAAGTTCCACTTGTCTCAAGAATCAATGCTTTGTGGAACAAATTCCCGAGAGGGTACTTTCCCACTCACTACAATCTTAACCTCTTCAAGTCTTGGGTCAGCTGTTATGTATCCTACATATCCTTATAATTTACAATTTTTACGTTCACAAAACGAACCCATTCAGTAATTCTACACGTTTAGTGGTTGTTAGGTTTTGTATTGGGGGGAAAGATCGTGTGAAGAACTTAAATACGTGGTTAAAACAACATTTTTATAGAGTCTTAATTGTTACAGTATTTGATTGGCTAAAAACACGGCCAAATGCTAATACTATTTCAAATGTTCAGACAAAAACGTATTTTTATTTCACACACACACACACACACACACCACCCTTAGTCTCTCCTTCATTTGGTTTTGGAAAGATTCATACCGAATGTATTTGAAGTCGAGAAGGACTGGCTGGCTTGGCAGTTCAAGATTTGAAATCTTGGCCTTTTAGCAGGACTGACATCGTATAAAATATCAAGCCACACATTTCCACTAAAAATGATAATTTATTAAACTTAGCTTAGTTTGGTGCAAGGCCACGTTGTCAGAAGAAGAATCGGTGTCGACAGTAATGTGAAAATTACCGTTTAAAATCTCAAATTGGACTTGAACTCTGTCAATCAGTTCTAATTCAAAGACACGACTATCTGACACCACAATACACGTTTCCAATACTGATATTTGGCAAACATAGCGCACTTGTTTAATGCAAACAAGAATGGTTGATATTATATTTTCATAGGTATAGCTTGATGTTGCTTGAGTAATTTATGAAGATGATGGTGTATTAGAGTTTGTTTCAATGCTTTCCCTTAATTCTGAGTAGGAAATTTTTTTGGTGTGTTTAATCTTTCATATATCTTTCTTTTTTCCAGATTACAGAGTCCCCGGGAGGCTCTATGATTTTGTTTACAATCATGGCATGAGATCTGTGTGGTTAGCATCATTCTTCCTATATAAACTACCTTGTACATTTATTCTTACTCTATTCATATCTTTGCAGTTGAAGCATCTTAATAGTTTTGGAATATGTATTTCTACTTTGGAAACTGTATATCCAATTTTTATTTTCTGTGGTGGTTTTGGTGCATCAAAAGATGTCTAATTCTTTTTATATAGTTATTGGTTTTAAATTCTTCTGGCGTATACATTCAATGCTTCTCATCACGCTTCTGGAGGAATTTAAAAATTGATGTGGGTAGATCCTTTAAATTTATATCATGAAATTTGGTCATCCTTAGAGTTTCAGTGATATATTTTCGTTTGATTACTATCAGTAACGTATTAGTTTTTTAAAATTGTTTTTGATGTCGTCCGATATGCTAAGACTTTTTCTATTACAAAAGATGAAAACTTCGTTATTAGGTTGTCTTCTACTGGCCCTATTACAACTAATTTGCAAAACTTTTCTTGTATTGATTTTCTGTGTCTATATCAGTGTGTAACCTCGTGGGGTTTTGTGCTATTATTATTATTATTATGCCATGCTCTCCACCCATTTTGGAGCCCCATATGGAGGCGATGATGAGGATAATCCAATTCGTCTTATTCTATCAGGGCTACATGTCTATCATACCCAAATGTGGGGAGGGTTCCAAGCACCTGTTATATTCGGGATCGTCCACCTAAGTATGAACTTTTCTCAGAGGTTGAAACAGCCATGTCAGATTCCTTTCTTCCCAATCTGATTGACCCTACAACCATTGCTTACTAAGTGAGTTTAATGTTTTATATGGTAAATGCGAGCGATTTTTGTTTGTTTTGTTAGTGTTGACGTGACCAACCGGTTGATTGGATCAGGCCTCTCCAACTGCCCGTCTAGCTCAAGTGGAGGGCAAAATGGTGAATTTAGGGGTATATTTATAGCCCAACTCCTAAAACCCTCAACCATCAGGATTCCGTCCTCAAGCATCAAGAGTCGCCATCCATGGCAAACAAGCCTCTTATCTCCCTGCAGTGATATAGTCTGAAGCCCTGTTAACACGCCGGCCAAACCTAACTGAAAAACCGTAATTATTGCTTTATGTATGTAAGTGGATAATAATTCTACTTTGTCTTTGTGGAATTCAGATAATTGTGTGTGTGTATGTTAAGTAGACATTATGCTTGTTAGTTTTACGTACATACCGTTTGTTTTAGGTAAACATATGTTATATTCTTAAGAATGGATTCAATAAATGTTGGTGATGTAATATGTTTTTGACGTGTGTTTATAGAATGTCTGTTCGGAAATTATACGGCCACTTAATATATTCACGAAATAAAACAGCCTACTTAGCTCAGTGGCACCTTAGTTCACTTCAAAGTACTCCCTCGGGGCCTTCCATTAATCAAAGCCTCCAACAAAGCCATCTTTAGCGATCACCTATGCTATGAGTAGTTTTTCCCTATACCGCAAGTCGCTTCAAAATCAAAATATTAACTTAAAAACTCGCGTCTCACTTTAAATAACCTCAGATGGAGATTTTCATACGAATGTCTTGCATGGCATCAAACTTATCTAAACTGTCAGCTTTCTGCGATTATTGATTAAAAATGACTTCAAGCGAATGAAAGTCTTGGCGATCATTATCTTTCTTGGTACTTTGCTGACTGGTGCTACAGAATAAAAAAAGGAACTTTTCCAAAAAACAGAAACAACATCACTACAAGAATTTCAACAAATGAATGTAAGTCTAAGAGAAAATAATGACAGAATCAATGCGTTGGCATTCGGCACTACTTCAAATAAAAGCTTAGGAAGGAAACCCCCTGCAATTCTGGAAAGAGCGATAACAGGGGACTTGAAAAAAAAAGAAGCAATTTTTCAGCAAGAATACTAATAGAAAGTATATATAAATTTAAACTGACAGTATTACTTGCTGCTCAGTCGAGAAGGAAACGGTCAATATTACCATTAAAATCATTCAGCAGTCTCGTCGCGTTCTATTTATTCTCACCGATGATTTTTAGCTTATGAAAAAGACAAAAGTTGCAAGAAGTCAAAGACTACCTGGGAGCTGAAAGATCTGAGTGACATTTTTTTTTATAGCTAATTATATATATATATATATATCTCCGCTCTCACACCCTGATTGAGCACTCTGGAAGAATGGTAGACTTTGAAAAACAGTAGCTACTCTGGCATCAGCTAAGTCGGTATCGATCACAGTACAGATTCTCCGCTGTATTTTGTCAAGAAGCTCGAGGAGAATAGCAGGGGCACCCAACCAGATGTGGCAACAGTATTCAATACACGGGCGGACGGTAGATTTATATATGTGCAGGATAGATTCAGGCGGAAAGAATTTCCGGGCCCTGCACAGAGAGCCGACTTTCATAGCAGCGGATTTAGCAATAGTCATTCCACTTGAGATCCGCTGAGAGTGTCAGGCCAAGCAGGCGTAGTGTTTTACTCTCTGGGAGGCAAGCCTGTTCCATGCTAATGGTGGTGGGTGCGGTTGTCTGTGGTGGTTAATTGACAGCAGCTTTGTTTTGGAAGAATTGAATTTTACGAGCCATTTCTTACCCCAATCTACCACGGATTGGAGGTCCTTTTCAAGCTCGGCAGCGAGGTTCGCCTTGTCACGAACACCAGATTTTTGATCGAGGCGAGAGTAAACTGTGGTGTCATCGGCGTACATACCTACTTGAGATGTTATGGCATTGATGTAGATTAGAAAGAGCGTAGGACCTAGGATAGAGCCTTGGGAGACACCCGCGTTTGTAGGATAGTTCTGAGAGGCATGTCCGTTTAATACCACCTTCAGAGTGCGGTTAGAGAGGAATGACTGGATTAGGTCCAATAAAAGTCCAGTTATGCCGTAGCTTCGCAGTTTCCGTAGAAGGCCGGCATGCCATACTCTGTCGAACGCTTTAGAGATGTCCAAGGCGACGGTACGGGCTTCACCATTCTTGTCGAGAGCCTGGTATATATACTCGGTGATAAGCGGAAGCCATATTGCTTGTCCGAGAGTAACCTCTGGGCTGTGAGATGTTGAACGACCTCGGCGTTGATAATGGCTTCGAACATTTTGCCAAAGATCGGAAGAAGGCTGATAGGGCGGTAATTTGCGGGGTCCGAGGGTTCACCAGTGTTCCTAAATATTGGAACCACAGTAGAAGACTTCCAACAGGCAGGAAAGCAGGAGGAGGATAGGCAGAGATTGTATAGCTTAGAAAGAACAGAGGAGAGGTCAGGGGCACATTTCTTCAAGACTATGATTGGGATTCCATCCCCACCACTCGCTTTGTGAGGGTCAAGTTTTGAGATTATGTTAGAAATCAGCGAGGGCGTGATGTGGACGTCGTTCAATTGGGCCTCTGTTCTAGGTGGGAAGTCGGGTGTATAGACTCCAGACAAATCCAGACACGAGTTGGTCGAGAATCTACGGGCAAAGCATTCAGCCTTGTCTGCTGAGGAGGTGAGGACCTCAAACTCGTTGATTAGCGGGGGTACTGAGGACTTATGTTAAGCACGCTTTTACAGAGGCGCCAGTAGTCTTTGGCGCCGAACTTAGAGGATGCTATGCGTTGCTTCATTCTGGCAGCAAGCAGCATCTTAGCTTCGCTAAGTACCTTTTTGCACTTATTACGAGCTGAGGCGAAAAGGCGCCTGTTTTGGTCCGACGCTTGGCTACGGTAAAGCCGGAAGAAGTGATTCCGGTGGGCAATGGCGGCCGAGCAAGCGGGCGAGAACCAGGGAGACGAATGGGATTTAAGCTGAAATTTCCTGGCAGGGATGAAAGCATCGATGCCAGCCTTAACCCAGGAGGAGACCTCTGATGCACAGTCTTTGGCGGGAAGACTAAAAACATTGTTCCAAGGGACGTCGCAGAGGAAGTCACGGAACGAATCCCAGTCTCCTCTTTGATAGCAGTAGGATATTCTGCTGGTCTGGGTTTGGGTTCTTGGGTAGGGGTGGAGTGGAACGAGATGTTGACAGAAACTACGGCGTGGTCAGAATTTCCGAGAGGGCAGAGCTGTCTGGTGGTGCAAGAATTTGGGATGGAAGTGAAGCAGAGGTCTAGTAGCGAGTTCCTTCCGTTAGGGCTATTGGAGAAACGCATGGGGAAGTCCGCCACTTGCGTAAGGGATTGGGAGATTGAAGCAAAACACTCGTTTATTTCAAACAAAAATTATATTGATTAGAATCTAAAATTTTTCAATTTTGTGGCCATTTTTGAGCGAGCGACACATTTGCAAACATAAGTTAATTCTCGGTTTTAAAATCTTGCAAAAATAAAATATAAATCTGTGACATTATTTTTGTAAAATAAGCAAATTTGATGTTAAATTAATCTGATTTACACAAATATTATTTATAGCATGAAATTTAGAATAAAACTATTTCTTAAACACAGAGTTGAACTTTCTAACCTTTCCACCGTATTTGAAATGTGTTGACAGTTAGACAGATGCGACATAAGATAAGTGTATGGCAATCACAAGAAAAACATTTAAAAATTATTTAAAAAATACAGAGACAAGACGATTTGTATTAAACTTTTCGATTAGTAAATATAATCTTTACTTCGCGAATTTTGAACTACTAGATTGGCAACAAGGTCCCACCCTTATACTGTGAAAACAATTAAGTGTAACCGCAGCTTCTTTTCTCGCACTTTCAGCCTGTTGAACTCCCTTCCGTATTCTTGTTTCCCTGATAGCTACAATCTCCAAGAGTTTAAATGCACCATCAACTATCATTTCGTATCCTCTTCATTCCCATCCTCTTCCTCACTTTTGCATTTTGCTCTCACGCAGCTCTCTTTACACCAATGTACTCGGCCTTCTCTTACCCATTCTCCGACAACTACTGTGATCTGTTCTCCTCTCTCTTCACTCTCCTATTATTTAGACCCCTGAGCTACAGTGGCAAATCTACTTTGCTTGGGGTAAGATGATTATAAAAAAGAAGTTAATTAACAACAACAAGTCTTTGATGTATTTTTAAAATATTTTTGAAATTTTATAAATTATTATATTAAAAAAAAAAAATGAAAACTATTCTTTTAAAATTTTATTAAAGCAATTAAAAGCTTATTAAATTAAATAATTTGATAGTTTTATTGCATTTTTTATTTTACTATTAGAGCAGATTTTTGAAAATAAAGGCAAAATGTTTAAAAAATATAGATGATTTACATTCCCCAATGAGTCCTGCGTTTAACTAATAAGACCAATTTTTCCAATAAAATTTCTTAAAATTTTATGAATTTACGTGGAGGGGGTAACAGATATAAACAAATATTTTTGCCAAGATTTTTAAAAAATAAAAATTTCAAAAATAATTTAATTCATTTGTGAATAAGTTCTGAAACTTTCATTAAAATCTGACAGTTATTTGATTTGTGCAAAAATTTCCAAATTTTCAACAATTATATATCTAGTTTATCGGTAAAAAAAGGAAGTTGGGAACTTTCGCATATACTTAAAATAAATGTATTTCGATGATCAATTGGATATAAACATTCATTTCGACATGCAGAAAAAGGGTGCTTTGAGTTCTTGTAAATGAATTCTTTCTTTTGTTAACGCGTTCAGGTTCGAGCCTCGGCATATTTCTCCATTCTCGTAGATTTAATATAAACGGAAAGATTTTACTATGTAAATGTTTAGAAAGCATGAAATGTATTCTATCGTGGGCATGTGTGTTAAGAGGAGTGAATCCTCACATAGCAAATTAACAAAGAGCCAACGTTTATAAATTGGTTCTGAATGTTTAGAAAATTTTAAATTTCAGCATTGTAAAGCCTACAATATCGACGCGTCTATTCTAAACCCCATTGGCATGTGTCTTTAGAACGTTCGCATTTTTGACCATGACACCCGAATTCGAATCTTAGCATAGCCGATTTGTCAGGAACGCGAATTCTTGATGTCTGGAGGAAGTGATCCTAGCGTGCGGTATCTTTGAAATCATATCAAGCCTTGTGAGTGAAAATGGGTAGACAAAGTCACAAGTTACCGTGGTTAAAGTTTTGAGCGTTGTTCAGATTATTGATCACGCTAGATAACGCGCACCCTCCCAGAAACACTATGACCCACTCAGTATAGTTGCAGTACAAACCACAGGTGGGCTCTGTGGATTTTGAACACAAATGTGTCTGAGCAGGCGTCTGCAACGGGGATTAGACAGTCTGCGCGATTTGGTATCCACTTATGTTTAATACATCATAATAGCTTAAGTAGCTGTATGTTTGTAGAAGATTACGATATGTTAGTCTTCAGTGGCGTAGCCTGCTTAAGGTAACAAATCAGCTTTTGATATTTTTTCCCCTCTTTTTTAGCCCGTGATCGAACACTATTCACTGGCGAGAAATATTCAGCGCGCATAATCATTTGTTGTATGTGGTTCATTCAACAACAGAGCTGGCGGACATTTGTCGGTTTTGAGCTCCATGAAGGATTTTGAACTCAATTATGGAACTATCAATGTCATTTATTCTTACAGCAAAACTTTCACATCTCTAAATAAAAACAAAATAAGGTGTTAAGTCTAGAAATCTTGGTTTGCAATAAAGAGGTAAAATTCCTGAAATGTGTGGTGATACCGAGCAAAAGCGATGGACCGGATGTTTCCTCTATAACGACCAGCAAGCAAATGACCAAAAGTCGTCTCTGCGCAGGTGGATTCGCGAAGATGTTCCAGTTGAAAAATAAAAATTAATCAAATATCAAATTTTCATTTCGCGAGCCTACACGAATTTTATTTATCAGCCAATTGGAAGCCCAGAATCAAATACAAGTGTGAAATCCCAAAACGAGCTGCTTTGATCCAAAAAGCAGATATAAAAAACCGAGACAGAAAGCACCCAACAGACAGAGACTGACGCAGAGACCCAGAGAGACAAATGTAATTAGTATCTCCCTTGACCGAAGTCAAGTGGCTTACTATGTTCGCCTCCCTTACCTCCTTACCTTCTCCACTGTCTCAAAAGTACTTATTGACCTAAGGAGCGACTACATCAAAGACATTCTTTACTCACGACTCTCCCACATTCCTAAGCCTAAATCTCTTTCAGCAGTTTATTCGTCATGAACATTTATCCTCCGTTGGACTTATATTTATGTTATTACTTTAATTGTAAAAACATTAATTGGTATGTGTATATATAAAAATGTTATTTTTCTACTGAAATTGCTTTTCTTGATTTTATAATCATTTTATGACTTATAGTGGACTATCTACAACAAGGCCAAATTCCTTTAACCTGCAACAGTATACAATTACCCTTCACTAGAACGGACTCCCACTACAACGAGAAAAGAATACATAAACAACCCACTATAAATGAACTCAAGTTTGCATCGCCTTCTATTTAATCTCATATTTAGGAGATTTTAGGTGCAAAAATGGATTCGACCTCCCTCTCTCCGGACAGACATAAGAACAGTTATCTAGGTAATAATGTTTTGACAAACACACACACACACACACACACACACAAAAATATTTCGAAAACTAATATTTGTTGCCAAAAGCGGGTAATGGTCAATTTAACGTATGAAAGGAACTGATTTCGTTTTAAATTGTTGCTCTGCCAGAGAACAATTTCCTTACATTTTGCAGGTTTAAATTATTTCAATATTTGAGAACTTACACTAAAAAATAAAATAAAATAAAACGAATAGGCTACTTTGTCGGTTTCAGTAAGATAGGCACCATATTGTCATGAAGAAAGTATAAACGCCGACACTTGTGATTGAACACTGATCGCCAGTGAAAAATAATACAAGGAAGGAAAATCGATTATTCCACAGGCGACCAGGTGACCAAATAACTATAAAAGCACCAGTCAGATGATGTTGAACGTTGAGCAAATAGCGAGTGACTCAACTGTGAATCAATCGTATTTCGAGTGACTCAACTGTGAATCAATCGTATTTCGAGTGACTCAACTGTGAATCAATCGTATTTCGAGGACTCAACTGTGAATCAATCGTATTTCGAGTGACTCAACTGTGAATCAATCGTATTTCGAGTGACTCAACTGTGAATCAATCGTATTTCGAGTGACTCAACTGTGAATCAATCGTATTTCGAGTGACTCAACTGTGAATCAATCGTATTTCGAGTGACTCAACTGTGAATCAATCGTATTTCGAGTGACTCAACTGTGAATCAATCGTATTTCGAGTGACTCAACTGTGAATCAATCGTATTTCGAGTGACTCAACTGTGAATCAATCGTATTTCGAGTGACTCAACTGTGAATCAATCGTATTTCGAGTGACTAACTGGATATACCAAAATCAAGATATACACCAGTGTGATATCAACACTTCAGTAACCTTATAGGCTACAACACAACCAAACGAGATTGAAACACATTTTGACAGTAAATATAAATAGTGTTTTAGAACTAAGGATATATATATATATATATATATATATATATATATATATAATAATTGAGATCGTCAGTGCAGTGGTTGTGTGAGCTGTAGCGGTAAAACTTGAACAACATGGATTCTATCGTCTGTGACTGCTGTCTTCGGTGGGTGCAAAAGAGCATGTCCAAGGGCAAGTTTTAGATTTGCAGAGACTTTTATGTTTGCGTAAAACATTCAGAGACTATATTTCTTTGAATAAATGATTTTAACAATGAATGGTAGAAAAGATTTTAAGATGCTACTATAGCGCGAGGTCTACCCAGGTGCAGCGCGGAGGTCTACTGTACCCTTCCCCTCACGTGGCCATCAGGTCAGGTGAGGTATAACATGGATATTTATTGGTATACGCATACAATATCATATTGTAGTTCGATGTTGCGGTAGACCTCATGCTATAGTAGCACCAATTTTAAATTGTCTTACAATTGATGGTGAAAATAAGTATACTACTGTGCTAAATCTGGGTGTTATTTTTAACATTACCTGCCTTCGTAATAATAAAAATATTTATCGGCAAAATAACCTGAGGGGTATATTTTACCAAAACCGGTAAAATAAGCTTAAAAGCATATTTGTCTATTTTACCAGGACCGGCAAAACAGCTTCTTCCAAACAAGGGGGAATAAAAAAAATAAAAAAAAAAACAAAAAAAAAAACAAACTGTCTCGGCCATTTTTTGTTTGTTTGCGTTATCTGGAATTGTGAGGGACAAAAAGAAGACAAAATATGGTAAAGAATTGTATTAATTTGACTGAATTTTTGTTGTATCTGGATTGCTATGTGATGTCTGTTCTTCAATATGGCAGTGAATGTTGGACAATCTCCTTAAAGATGAAGGAGAGACTTGAAGCAACCGAAATGTAGTTCTACAAAGAGATGCTGAGAATACCATGAACCGAACATGTAAGCAACGATGAGGTTTTGGAGAGAAGGAAAACAAAAAGGAAACTAATACTTACCATCAGGAAAAATCAACTGAAGTTAAAATCAAACTGAAGTTCTTGAAACATGTAATAAGGAGGGAGAGCTTGGAGAATCTGATACTCATATGTCATTCAGAGGGAAAGAGAGACAAGGGGAAGCAACGCGTAACATACTTGATGGATGACAGAGCGGGGTTTGGGTTGGTAACAGAAGAAAGCGTGCTAAGAGCTACAAGAAATAGGGAGATGTAGAAGGCCATGATCTGAAGGGGCACAGCACAAAAAAGTAGATGGCTAAAAAATATCTATAGGTTATTTTGAAAAAGAGTGACAAGTTTATAACATTAATTTCAACGAGTTTTTAATAACTTTTCTATCAAAGAAAGAGTGGCAGAAAAGGCAACTATCCAGAACTGATCATCAAAAAGTAAATGATTAAACATGTGAGTTTTGATTAACTGCAAACGATCATAACTTGACAAATAATAATAAGGAAGACAAAGTTAAACTATACCTTTTCAACTGCAAAATGATAATAATCAACTTCAAAATGGATTAATAAACTTCAAATTGAGAATTAATATAATACTAATAAGTTTAATATTTATTCTTTTATTTTTACTTAAAAGGGATATAAAAAAAATATAAACGTTACTAAGAAATTTATTTAAAAGATTACATCATCTAAGTTAATTACAAAGAGAAGTAATCTCTGTATTCCAGATACGAAGTTAGTGCAAGTCTCAGGGGAAATATTATTAATTGCCTCGGAGATCATCGCTTCTAACTTGCTGAGGCAAAATTATTTAGTAGTTAAAGATCCCTGGCCATCACCTCTTAAAATCTCAACAATTGAGTCTGCCATACTTTATTTTACGTCAGCTTTAATGACTGACCAAACCTTTTCAATGGGATTTAACATCGGACTATAGGGGGCAAGTCTGAAACGTTGGTACTGCCTAAATTCATTCTCCTCCACAACTTCTTCAATTGAAGTATGACATGGAGCGTTATCAATAACTAAGACAACGCCCCTTTCATAAATTTCATTTGCCTTTCTAAGGCACTCATTGGTCCATTATTTCGCATCCTCTTTTTTGAAAGAACCTCTTTTAGTTTTATGATAAATTAATTCCATTATTACTAATACATTCAATAACATGGATGTTATTTCCCCTGGATCCGGCCACGACTGTAGTGCACCTCGTGATTTTTTGTTTTTTTTTAGAGCGACCTTTTCTTCTTGAAATATGGAGATTATAATTGGTTTCATCCATAAAAAGAATTGGCACACTTTGGGACTGAAATTCTAATAAAGCTACTGTTTAATCTTTACGTTTCACCTTTATTGACATTATTATTGGCAGCTTCTGGTTCATAATGAACCGCTTTTAAAGTAAAGGCCATGGAGTTCAGGTGCTTTCTTATGCATTCTTTCGTCACACGAATCTCAAACCATTTGATTAACTTATTTACAATGTCTTGAAGAGTGACCCCTAGGATAGTTTCCAATTAATTCGGCCATAACATTCTTATTCTCTTGCGTAACTTTATATTTTCTTGCTTCTCCCCTAGAGTCACTCTTATCAGCACCCTGGTTGAAGTTGATCAATTTTTTTTTACCTGAAAATAAGTCCATTTTGAAGTTGAAAAGGTATAGTTCTGAAATCCTGAGTATATCAACATTCAGGCTAGAGATAAAACATTTGTTTTAATCATTTCACCCCAAGTAAGACGATAATGGCACTAAGACGCAAGGAGTTACTGGGAGTGAAAGAAAATAAAACTTTAGTGAGGAGAAAGAACAACAGAAGAACAAAATTCAGCAAGACAGAACACGGCGATTGGCATTGCAGTTAAAATTTTAAAGATTATATCTGTCAGGAATGCAAGAAACCGGAAAAAGACAACAGAAACTAGAATTTGGGGAATGTTGGCAAACTGCCAAGTATCCGCTTGTGAGCGCACTGTTCAAACAATATAGTCAGAGAACATTGTTAGTTCCATATCATACCTCTAAACGGATACTGTCACCGTGTATATTCCATTGATATTGTTAGGATGAGTACTGGTATCCCCAAAGTTTTAGGGCATCAGTATAGACTGCCATGTAGGTGCATATCTATCTATATAGACTGCCATATAAGCAGATATTTTGATATAAATATTGACTGTAAAATAGTGGTTAGAAAATGAGTTGTGTCTGACAATATATCCTTGTTCGATCCTAACTGGGTGCGCTGTTTTCGGGTTTTTGTCAGAGTAAGCTAAAGTAAATGTATGTCAACAGCAGGGAGCGGCTACTGCCTAATGGGCCAAATACCTGCGTATCCCCTCCCCCCACAACATTATTTTCCGATTTCTTTAAAAGTAGGCATTTACTCACCTTCCAGTGTCTCCGATTTGGTATTGTGCCGCATATAATATAACTTGATAAACATCTTCACAGTAGCAATATTTCGGTATAAGGACTTCTAATACAGATAGAAGCTTACTTTTTTTTAAAATTTTTTCATTTACTTTTTCAAAGGAATTTTTTTTTTTTTGCAGATTGAAAAAAAAAAAATTAGAGTTTGAGATTAACAAAGATGGCCGACCAAGAAGCATGCTCCAGGATTGAACAGAGGTCAGTTATCAAGTTTTTGGTTGCTGAAGGGTGTAAACCAGTTGAAATTCATAGGAGAATGTCAACTGTGTATGGTGCTACATGTTTCAGCTAAAAAAATGCTTACAAGTGGGATAAATTGTTTAAAGAAGTTTGAAAGTGACGACGAAGTCAAAAAGTGCTGTGAGCGATTGGCTGAGACATCAGTTGAAAGATTTTTAGCTGAGGGAATACAGAAGCTTGGGCACAGATAGGAAAAGTGTGTGACACTGCTGGGAGACTACGCTGAAAAATGAAAAAAAAAAAGTAAGCTTCAATCTGTATTAGAAAAATTCACTTTATACGAATGACCCTCGTATATATTTCAAAACACCTAACGGATGCCTGAAAACTGTGGGTAGATTCGTTATGTAAAGGAAAACCATAACGAATCTACCCACAATTTTCAGGCATTCGCTAGAACCAGATCAAACCAAAAATAGTCGGCTCATTATATCACCCCAGTAAGTATCTGCCCCCCACCTGCGATACTCTATCTTTAGAAAAGCCAGATCAGACCAAAAATGGTCGGTTCATTGTATCACTCCAATAAGTATCTGACTCTCCCTGCTGTACTTTATCTTTTTAAAAGTCAAAAATTAAAATCTTTTCAAGGGAAGATTTTAATTTCTGGATTAAGATATTAACATAATGCCCACCTTAATATCTGTTATAAATTATATTATAATCCCATAATTTACCAACCACCCCAAAAATGCGACGGTGGATATTAATGGGCAGGTAGCTAATAATAAGCAGTTAAAAGAATCTTTTTTATGTACCGCGTCATTCGGGACATGGCAATCATGGCTATTGAAGACTTTATATATTTTGTATAAGCTTTACCATTTTTCTCCCTTTGCTAAGGCTTCCGCTCCCTGTCGCACCATCTATTCACATTCATGAGATTCTTGCTGCCTTTCTCTAACTTTAACCCTCAGTCTAGGCTAAGTTCTCCAAGTTTTTCTTCCCCATGCATTTAAGAACTTTCAGCAGTCACTTCCCGATTTTTATGGTTCTGAATATAAATAAAATATGGTCATCAACAAAAAAAACAAACAAAAAAACCAAAACATATATAAAACAGACATTAAAAAATGTTTCTTCTAACAGTTTTTCTTACACTTCCCGTTTGTGAAACTCACTTCCGTTTGCTTTGCTTCCATGATACCTACAATCTCCAAAAGTTTAAATGCAACGTCAATTGTCATCTTCTATTTCCTTGATTCCTATCCTACTCTTATAATTTCTTCGACATCCCCTGTATCTTGCTTTTTCTCTTATTTTAACCCCGTGCACACCAATGGCAGTCCCGCCTTGCTTGGGGTGAAATGATTAAAACAAACAAAAAACGCAACACCGAAATCCGAACGGCCACTGGACTGGCGAAAGAGAGTTTTCGAAATCCAAGCAAAGTGCTGAGAAACAAAATCATTTCGTTCTCTCCACTGATGAAGCGAAAAGCGGAGGTAACAGAAATGTGGTACTACAGAAGAATACTGAGAATTCCATCAGTGACAGAAGATTCATTCTTATCGTAGACGCAGTAAGAGATTAGCAACAACAACGAATAACAAGATAGAAGATTTATCTAAGACAAATAGAAAATTCGTTCTTACCGAAAATCTTAGAAACTGCAACATTGGTGTTCCTATTACCATCTATCGACGTACAGGGTCGGCCAGATTTATTTAAATCTTTAAAAATGAAAAATAAATAAATGTAATTAAAATACGAAATGCCACTAGAAAATAATTTATCCTTCCAGAACTTTGTTATATCATAAATTCAATTAAGAAATTTTATCAATTTCTAACTTCTACACTGTGCAGACAAAGTATTCATAAACTAAATTTAATATTATTTTTCATTAATTTTTGCCTACCTTCCACGAAAGAAACTAGTAACAAATAAATAATGAAAAAGGTTCATCTAAGCAAATTCGTGTACTACTACTATTACTACTACTAATAATAAGCAGCAGTTTAAAGAAACAATATAGCGTACGGAAAACCAAAGCATCTAAAATGTGATTACACGACCAGATTTGAAATTCGCTTGCGAATTGATCTCCGTGTGTGAATCAGAAAAGCGTTTGTCTACATTAAACGGGTCCCCGAGGATATATAGATTAACAGGGAATTGAACATTGCGATTAAAAAAAAAAGAAAGAATCAAAGTGAATTAGTATCTATTTGAAAAGTAAATGATTTGATCCTATAGCTGTAACGTGTTAAGCAGCATAAAAATATGAGGTTAATTATTACGGTATGTAACTGTGATTTTATTCAATATGAACAGTTAATTCTGTCTCACATAGACAACTCGACCAGAGATACTTAAAGACTTATTTAAATTTGTATAGACTATGACTTAACTGAACATTTTTTATTTACATGATCTTTTTTAATGAAGAGGTGACGCCATGCAATTAAACCGTATTCAGCTGTTTAAACAAATTTGCCAAAAATTCAGTTTGAATTTTGTTTAATGGCATATCAACCTCTGTGGGTTATTTAATGCCAAAAAAAGGTGGGGTTTTAAGTTTTTTTTTAAATGTTCGGTTAAAGTGAGAAGGTTGGTTTAGTCAGATTTTAATGAAATTTTTGTTTTTATTCTTTTTTTTTTTATTTTAGAAAACCGAAAATGTCTTTTAGTTTTGTATTAAAAAATGTTTGGCTGAGAATATTTTTTTCCTTCAAAAACGTATAATTTTTTATAAAAAAAAGTCTATTTTTATGTATATATTTCTATGAAAGTGTATTTTTATACTTTCATAGTGTTTTGATCCCACTTTTGGGGTTAACTATTTGCCCATAGCTGGGACCCTAAGAGGTCTTACCACTCCGGGTCGGGGTGGACTTGGGAACAAGTGCAATTAAGAGGTGGTTTCATGCTCCTCCCAACCTCCCACTCAGAGGCCTTGCTGCTGGATGCAGTTTACCGTCATGCACAGGACTGCCAAAAGCTGAAACTTATGAATGAAAAAAACAAAACAAAAAAAAAAAACAAAGAAAAATACAAAAAGTTAAGTAAAAAAACGGAACAAGACGAAAACGGCATCACCAAGATAGTCCAATTAAAAATTACCTGACAATATAGAGCCACAGTTTCTTTTTTTTTTTTTTCATATATAGACATGATTGGTGCCTCCTAATTTGATTCCTCTTTTATTGTTGAATGTTTGCAACTTGAGTTTCATTCTAAAAAGCAAACGTGCAAAAGTGACCTTTACTTAATCGGTACTCACCGATAAGGTTGTCTCCCGTTCCTGATATACGGCCTGTTTGCGTGAAATGAATTCAAATGAACCTATTCTTTTGCAACGGGTTAGAGAACAAAGAGCGGGGTTTTTAAGGGAGGAACGAATCTCTAGCAGTGTGAGTGTAATATATATATATATATAAATAAAGGTTCCCTAAAATTGTTTTCAGATTTATATAAGCCGAGAAGGGTTCAAGGTTGGAGTCAGGGAAAGGGACTTCTACCTCCTCAGATTTTTGTTTTTGTTTTCATACCTGCAAGGAGAAAAGTGATCTTGTTGAACAGGTTGTCGGGCGGATTAAGTAGTCTCATTTCTGGCCATCGCCCACCCAGATTGTCGTAACCTAACTGATCAGTCCCGACTTAGCTGTGTTGGTGGTTCGGATGTGATCTGGAAGTCAGCTTCCCATCAGATAGAAGAGGACAGTGACGTGCAGAGGTTTGGTGATGCACGCGGCCAACTCCTTGATTGTATCAACCTAAGACTAAGTAAGGGGGGTATATTGGGCTTAGTACAGAGAAATGTGAAAAGAGTAAGACATTTCCAATATTTAAAAACAGACGAAACATGAAATAAACACTTTATTGAAACTGAATATAAACTAAATTTTTTATTTTACTCTTTGACTGGATGACGCCCCCCCCCGATTTGGATGCCCGGGCCGTCGCACCCTCTTCTACATGCTACTGAGTGAGAAAGAGTATAATTTATGTCGATCATTCAATTTCATGTGTAATATTGTAAGGATGGATTATTGGCTGCTACCTTATAATCACATAACTCTTGTTGGTAATCGATGTTTAAAAGTCAATGGAAATCATTGGATTCTGTTATTTCGATATTCTTTTTCGTGGAAACACGATCGGAAAGGAATTGTGGTTAAGGATTTATTTCTGAAAGCTCACAACAACAAAAGCGATATCAGTAACATTTTCTTATTGCTATTAAAACAGGTGAGAGAAAATGTAAGAGAAAAAAGAAACGCGAGAGAAAAAGAAATTACAGTATAACCCGGATATAAGATACCCGGATATAAGAGCGATTTTCCCTGGTCCCAAATTAGAGCCTGTGGTAATGTATATAAAAGAGGCCAAACCCGGATATAAGATGAACCCGTATATAAGAGAACTTTATCCGGTCCCGACAACTATCTTATATCAGGCTTACACTGTATATAAATATCGAAAAGAAAAGAAACAAAAAAACAGTCAGCTGACCGGTGTTCGTTCCTCTGTCTCTTCAGAGATTGATCGCTGTTAGGTCATAATGTGATCTGTTTGCGATATATATTCATATTATTAATATGTATATATCCTATGCTCATAGTCGTGGTGCACATTTTATTTCCTCGATCAAGCTTTGAAGAGAGAGGAACGAAAATCGGTCAGTTATTTTTCTTTTTTTCTAATGACCGTTCATTGTAATTATAACTTTTAATTTGTTTTCCTTTAACTTTCGTGAAGCATGTCTGTTTTAATGGCCATAATGAAATCAGTAGCAATAATGAAACATTCGTGGCTAATCCAGAAAATATCATCTGACAACATCGTGAATAGAAGAACGGATAAAACACATTCTAAAGAAAATTTAATGTTGGATCAAATCTGAAGATTGTGCATGTACTTTCAGAAGACGATTTCCTGAGATGATTTCTATGAAGTGTGTTGCTTTTAAATTGACAGATTTCTTAATCAAATAATGGTCAGCCATAATTAACTCAATGGATGCTAACCACAACCCATTTTTTTTTTTAGCTTTCGAAATTCTACTAGAATATTTGTAACATTTTGCAGTTTTTGCTGCAAATGCAAAACTTGAACGAAGGCATTACCGATCGTAATCCCGAAAATTGCAATTCTAGTGAAATGAAGGAAAAAAGAAAAGGAAAAACAGGATGCAAAAAGGAAAAAGGCAAAAAGAAAAGAAAAAAGGAAAACAGAAAGGAAAAAAGGAAGAAGGAAAAAAAAAAAGAAAGTAAAAATGGTCCTTGATAGGAGGGATCTGGTCCTTTGATAGTGAAAGTCGGCCGAGTTTTTAATTTCAAATTATCGTTTATCTTAAAGCCGAGTGTCTTGGCTCAACCTGTAAACAGGCAACAGAATTTATGTACAGGGCACGGTAGAAATACCGCTAACATAATGGTAAGATATTAGTGGCAATGGTGTCTTGATCTAGCTAAAGTCGAGGCATTTCTGCTGCAACTGTATTATTGATAACAATTCAATTACGTCTCCGCTGGAGGCTTACAGCCTATCACGTTGAATACACCGGTTCTCGCTCGATCACCGAAGTTAAGCAACGTTGAGCCTGGTCAGTACTTAAATGGGTGACCGCTTGGGAATACCAGGTGGTGTAAGCGTTTAGTGACGGATGTGCGTTGTGTTGCAGTGGATATCTGCTCGGAAAGAGAAATCGGTGAGCCGTAGTTCGAATTCCAGTTGAATACCCTGCATTCACTTAAGCACTGGTACCCTTGGGAAAGGTATTAATCCTTCCCTCCAGTTATGGGTTAAATAACAAGGGTAGGACTTGGGGGACCCTGCTCTTAAAAACAAATCCCAAATCTTGATACTCGAAAAGAAAAATGTAAAAATAAAATAACCTTACCGAAAATCATTGGTTATGATCTTCAGATAGGTCGTTAAACCTCCAAACAAACAAACGTCTCCGCTGGAATTGGTATCTGTCTAAAATCTGTGCAAAAAATCTGAATGCTAACTCAAATATGTAGAATATCCTCTACTAAAAGAAAAAGTCATTAAAGTTCCTTTAATTCTATTTATGGACAGAAATGTGTCGGTCATGAGAAATTCCAGACAAGGTGATTTTTAAGAGCGGGCAGTACAAATATAGTGAGGCCTCTGCCTATGTTTCACTGAGTATATTAAGATATTCGATAGAGTACGTTGTGAAGGGATGTGGATTGTGGTGCAGTGGATATCAACTCGAAACGAGAGATCGGAGTGCCGAGTTCGAATTCCGGTTGAATTCACTTAGGCACAAATTCCCTTGGGAAAGGTATTCATCCGTCTCTTCCCTCCAGTTTTGGGTTAAATAATAGGACATATTGGGTTCTGTAGCATTGGCTGGCAACCTACTGCGGGATAATCTTCTGCCCAGTCAGTCATGTCTCATTCGAGACATGATCGCCCAAAGCGTTTATCACGTATGGCACTCAACTGACTGACGTTGTGAAGATCTAATTGAAATAACAAGAAGGCTTAATCTACATGAGAAAGGATATTCGAGCGATTAGTAACTTTTACAGGTAACAAGTAGACAGGAAAGTAGTCCTGTCAATACACGAAAATAAAGTTAATAAGACAAGGATGCGTTTTCTCTTCGAATTTATTTAACCTATACAAAGAGACGATTCTAACAGAACTAGAAGGCCTAGCAGGATTTATTATTAATGATGACAGTGTTGATGGCAAACTCAGAAAGCAGCAATGTCTAGCTACTAATCGTACTTGGAGGTTAGTATATATACCAAAAATGTTAGCACTAAATAACTCCGTTTAAGAGGCATAACTGGAGAATGATGGAACCAAAAACCCAAAGAATTGTTTACGAGTCATATATTTAATTAAAAAAAAATCATTAAAAGAGAAAAAAGTCAATCAATAATTGTACGAAGGCAGAATGTATAGTTGTTAGCAAAAGAGTGAGTTACGTAGTGGGACGTCACAACTGAGCAAGCACAGAAATTTAACAGGTTAGTGTAAATCGCACCACCGATTTCTCCATTTCGAATTATCTTAATTTAAAAACAAATAATGTACGTGTTATCTTTCGGCAAATACGATACATGTTAATTACACTGCCACTTAAGTTCACTGACAAATAATTTTATTCTTGAAAATTAGTGGCGTGTTTTAAGAGCATAATTCGAATTATTGTAGGCGAACATTATGAATTTTTTTTCAACTCAAATATTGATAAGTCTTGTCGAGGGAGGGAGAGAAAGTTGCGTAAAAACAATGACATAGTTACAACGATTTACTAATACTGAAATGCATATCTGTTCAGAAAAAGTAATATATACATTTATGAAATATATATACACATGTAGAAATAATTTTAAAATGTCCATGCCAGAAAGAGTCATGTAAGATGGAGATTAGGAAGGCGGGAAGGATATACATATAGATAGAGAGAGAGAGAGAGGGAAAGGAGATTGCGAGAGAGAGAGAGAGAGCGGGAAAGGAGATTGCGAGAGAGAGAGAGAGAGCGGGAAAGGAGATTGCGAGAGAGAGAGAGAGAGCGGGAAAGGAGATTGCGAGAGAGAGAGAGAGAGCGGGAAAGAGATTGCGAGAGAGAGAGAGCGGGAAAGAAGATTGCGAGAGAGAGAGAGGAAAAGGAGATTGCGAGAGAGAGCGGGAAAGAAGATTGCGAGAGAGAGAGAGAGAGAGCGGGAAAGAAGATTGAGAGAGAGAGAGAGCGGGAAAGAAGATTGGAGAGAGAGAGAGAGAGCGGGAAAGAAGATTGCGAGAGAGAGAGCGGGAAAGAAGATTGAGAGAGCGAGAAGGAGAGAGCGAGATAGCGGGAAGGAGATTGAAAGAGAGGAAGTGAGAGAACGGGAAGGAAATTAAAAGAGAGAGTGGGAAACAAAGTGAGAGAGAGAGAGAGAGCTGCATGGAGAACGAAAGTAGAGCGAAAAGGAGAGCAAAAGTGAGCCAGTTATCACACATGGATGGTATGTTTAAACTTTATTATTTTAAGTAAATAAATATAAAGAAAGAAATAATGACTGAAGAATTTTTTTCGTAATTAAATTTTTGCAACAAACTTGGACCAAAAACTAACAAGCGTCGAAAAATGTAACCATTTTTCCTTTTCTTTAAACGAATTTCCAGAAATTCTTATTTTAACGCACTCACACCGACCACTAAACCAATTTATGTCCTCGTCAGTCCATACTTTTGCTTCTCTGTCTGTCTGTCTCACATTTGATGTAAGTAGGTGCTTTCATTAGAACCAAAGGATCGGATATCAGAAAACAGAATGAAGTTAACCCGATTTTCCAGCTGTAGATCTATTTACAAGGCACTGTTATCACAGTGCCTTGAAATCCAAAGTCGGCATCTCAGGAATTCATTTGGTGTTTGTGTGTGAGGTGGTGAGAACGACGACAAATACTTAATATGAATAGAGGGAATCTCTTATTACAGTTTTCACTTGTCTGCAACTGGATGACAGTTCCAGGTGTCACAATTTTGTATAAGAATTACGGAAGGTGAATATGAAAATGACGAGAAAAGACAATTATAAGGTGAAAAAAAAAAATCAAGACGCAGATTTTTCATGCAGCAAATACATTTTTCCATTCTCTTATTTTTTTTATTTATTTATTTTTTTAATCATTTCACTCCGAGCAAGGCAGAAATGCCACTGATGTGCGGGGGGCTACATAACTGTAAAAAAAATTAATTAGAAGAGTGAGGAGTACAAACTAGTTAGAAAGGAGCAGTAGAAAGCTGAGAATGCAGGTGTGATGACAGATACATAGGTGGAGAGAAAGGGAAGGATATACGGGGGTGGGGAGAGAGCTAGAGCTAGAGTCCAGTGGTTAGTAGATGAGTATTGACTTTGCATTTAAATTTCTGGAGGTTGTAGCCGTCAGGAAAGCAAGAATATGGGAGCGAGTTCCACAGGCGGGAAGTGTGAGAGAAGAAGCTG
Source organism: Ascarosepion bandense (assembly GCA_037127315.1). Classification (NCBI taxonomy): domain Eukaryota; kingdom Metazoa; phylum Mollusca; class Cephalopoda; order Sepiida; family Sepiidae; genus Ascarosepion; species Ascarosepion bandense. The sequence continues at coordinate 178,790 of JBBBDQ010000480.1, forward strand.
CAGGAGTAGAATTGTCGTCTGCATTTGGCTAACCTCACTGTGAATGGGTGGGACCCAGTTGCCAGTCTGGTTGCACGAGTAAACACCTGTTGAGGAGGCATCAGTGACTTAAGTTGTATTTATTTTTGTAAAATACAAAAAATGTGGCACAAGGCCGAAATTGGGGATGGGGAAGGCTGGTCATCATCTGTCCTAGTTTAACTTAGCTATTCACTTTCGTCGACCCTGACACACTTACAATAATCCTTGCACCATAATACCACTTTTTTACTTACCATTCTTACCACGTTCACCATAATACCTCGGCTGCTCTATGATGTCCTACTTAACTCCCATATTTACAGTATTCAGAGGAGGGCATGGGCAGAAAATAACAACAATAAAATATCCCCAATGGTTCTATACAATGAAAGAACGATATATACAAGAAACTAAATAAAATCGTATTAGTAATAAAAGCCCCCCACTACTTCTAATATTGTGACAGCAAAATCACTTCCCCGGACGAAATATAATGCGTGGCTTTAGAAATATCATAATACCACTTATCCGATCAGCAAACACTCACACAATCACTCACACATTTAAACACCATAACAAAAACGAAAAGCACACTTGAAAAATAACGAAAGACGCCACGCATCCACCGGAGAACTAATATTGTTGAACACCTAAGGTGGGAAAGGGGGTGGGGGATTAAACTAAAAGAAAACTGGGGCCAAAAAGAAAAAAGTGGGGCCAATGAGCAATCATAACCTAGCTAAGTTACCTTTAAAGAGAGAAAACAGAAAATCAAATACTTCCTATTCTAAACTAACAGGGAAGGGGTGCACATGTTGTGCCCAGCACACCCAATATCCTGATGCCTAACCAGCATCAAACAACCACTCCAGGTCAGCACCTTTCACTCGACAGAGACGCGCAAGACTCACCCACCTTTTGCCAAATTCAGATGGAGTGAGTCGTTTCCTTTCCGTCCTGATCTTGACTTTAAGCTGATGCTTAAAGAACAAGATCAGTTGGGAAGAGGTAAACTTCTCATCACCATAGAATTCCTTCTGTCGCGTCGTCCAAATCACGATTCGCATAACACCTAGTAAGCAAAAGAGCACATAGTGCTCAGCCCTAGATAACGGAGGTACGACATTGCTACAAACAGAACTAGCCTCAAGGACAAAGAACTTTCCACGCAGCATACGGACCATGAGATCTTCAAGGAACTTACATAGCGGCGCAACAACACTGCAGTGGAAGAAGGCATGATCGACGGATTCCGCCGACAGCCCACAACGCACGCAGGTTGATTTCGGTGTTAGGCCCGCTACATGAAGTTTCTTGCCTACCCAGAGAGCCTTTCGAATCATCAGCCAGGTGAGTGATGCCTCATCGTTAGTGAGACATTTCAACCCAGGCGCCCAAGGCCATATGGAGCGAGCCTCCTGCTTCGTAAGCCCGAGCTCGCCAATCAGTTCATCTTGAACGGCCCCCCTAACTAACACCCGATATAATGCCCTAAGAGACAACGATTGGGCGTTGGAGAGGCCATCCGTAGCCCGCAAGAGAAACTGGAGAGCCAAACGACATTCTTTATAGAAGGAGCATTCGCCACGAGGAATACGGCCGGCCTCTTCCTCCGACAAATGCACACTTCTCAAGGATGGAAAGTTTTTATGGACGTCCTCTTTAACGAGGGCGCCTTTCTCATCCGCTAGCATACACATTCGATCCAGGAATCTAATGCGAAGCGTATGTTGACGAATCTCAACGCTAGGCATGCCCAGACCGCCTTCAGATGGATGAAGGTAACAGATCTCGCGACGCACCTTGGGAGCCTTGCCTTCTCGCCAAAGGAAAGAGAACAAGAGCTGAATCAATCCCAAACGAATGGCACACGGGAGAGGAAGTACGGAGAGTCGGTAAAGGAGAATCGGGTAGATGTGCGAGGCACATACTTCCGCCCTCCCCTTTAAGGAAAGATTCCTCCGAGTCCACAGATGAACTGCGCCCTCGGCCTTCTCTTGAACCTCCGACCAATTCATTTCCAACTGGAGATCAGGACCGAAAAAGACGCCGAGAATCTTGATCGGCCCGTCCGTCCAGAGGAAAGGTCCGGGGAGAGAAACTCCCTTCCACGCACCCAATCGCAAGCCAACAGACTTATCGCGATTGATCTTGGCCCCTGTCACCGTCTCATAGCATCTGATTTCTTTGCTAACTTCGTCAATCTCGGCTTTGCTCGACACAAAAACCGAAACGTCGTCAGCATAGGCGGAGTACCTGGCCGAGGTGGTAGCACCAGGTAGGGAAATTCCGCGAAGGACCGGATTCGCCTTTAACTTGCGAAGGAAAGGCTCCAACGCAAGAACGTAAAGCAAAGGCGAAAGTGGACAACCTTGACGAATGGAGCGAGATAATGTGAAGGGCTTCGATCTTACCCCATTCACTTCCACCAGCGCACCGGGGGACTCATACAGCAGTCGGATCCAGGTGCGAAAGTACGGCCCGAAACCGGCGGCGGAAAGGACAGATTCCAAGAAGCGATGGTCAACCCTATCGAACGCCTTGGACTGATCCAAATTGATCAGCGCGGCTTCAGTGTCGGTTTTCTCGATGATCAGGCGTACCAAATGAAGGTTGTCCTGAATAGTCCTGCCCTTCACAGCACAAGTCTGCTCGGGGCCAATCAGACTAGATAGGACAGCCTGCAAACGGCCGGCCAAGATCTTGGCAAAAATCTTTAAGTCAGTATTTAACATCGTTAAAGGCCGATAATTATCTATGCCACCCCCACCGTCCTTGCTCTTGCGAAGCAACTTGATTACACCCCTGGTGAAACGTCGAGGTATAGACCCCTGCTTCATCCAGTTGTTATAAACAAGAGCCAGCAGAGGAACAAAAACGGACGACTGCCTCAAGTACAGTTCGTAGGGAAGACCATCCAATCCTGGAGTTTTGTCCCGGCCAACCAATTTCAGCGCATCCCAGATTTCCGACTCTGTTATGGGCCCCTCGCACCTAGCCGCTTCAGCCGCCGAGAGGCGGGGAAAGTCAGCCAAATAGGTATCGAACTGAGCCGAACTCAGACCGGGCTCCCTGGTGAAAAGATCCTGGAAGTAATCCCGAAAAGCCCCACATATACCCACGTCTGTAGTCACGGTACGTCCATCCGGCAATGTGATGTCCTTGATATGCCGATTGACTGCTCGCCTAGCTTCTTCTGCACGCAATTCTGCGGCCATATTCGTTGCCTCAGAAGACATTCTTTTTAACCTAGCCCTAACTACCAGAGCTTGATCCTTCTTGATAAGCAAGGAGGCCAGCTCGGCCCTAGCTAAGGCTACGTCCCCTCTATTACGGGATTTAACTGCCCGATCAACTTTCTTTTCTACTGCCGTTTGCGCCGCTAAATTAGCTAAGTTGAGCCGACGACTATAGTCGGCAGCAAACGACCTAAGTTTTGATTTTAGAGTGTCCCACCACTTATTCCCAACCACAGCCCCCGTCAGTTCCCGCTTTAGTGTTAGTAAAAGCTGGTGCTGGAAATCTTGGCTATCAAATAATGACGCGTTCAATTTCCAGTAACCAGCCAACTTAACCTTAGGCTTATCTAAGTTTACACGAACCCGGACGAGCCTATGATCCGTGTAAACTATCGAATGGAAACTTGGATAACCTAAGAGCCCTACGTCGACTCTCTTAACTAGGACTCGGTCGAGGTAGCTGGCGCTTACCTTCGAAACCGAGCTGCCCCTATTAGTCCAAGTCCACACTACCTCCCGGGGGTGTTCATTTCGGTATTTATCGACAAGATCATTCCTGTCGATAAATTCCCGAAATGGTTTCACATCCGGGTTGTTAGTACCCGATCTTTCTCCTATCCGATCTTTCTCAGGGTCAAGGACGGCATTCCAATCCCCCGCTAAAATTACCCGCCTCGATGTTCCAAAGAACGACTCGAGCTGCCGAAACAAAGCAGGACGCTCCGCATGGACATTGGGCGCATAAACCCCAATGAGGCGAAAAGACTTCTCCTTTATGGTAATATCCAGCACACAAATCCTGCCCGCTGGATCCGCGAAGACAAGCGTACACACCGCATTCAATGACTTGCTCACTAGCCAGGAGACACCTCTAGAACGACCATCAAAACATGCTGAAAAGAGATCGTAATCCCTAGACAGTATGCTCTCATGGTCGCCAGCTGAAAAACGGGTCTCCTGTAAACAGCAAACATCCACACCGAGGCGCTGGAGATCATGAGTGAGTCTCACCCTCCGAGACTCGGACCTCAGCCCCCGGGCATTTATACTTGCTAACCATAAAGCCATTGTGATACGTAATTAGGGTTGGGGTCCTGGACAGAACATGGTCGGGGAAAGGATGCCGACAGCCTCTCCCATGGACCCATGGCCCATCTCATTCTTGATGGTGCCGTCAGAGGAGACGCCGCCAACATCCCAGGGAAAGGTTAGTTTTAGCGCCCTATAGAGGGAGGGGTGAACTAAAACAGGGACCCGTCCTGAACAAAATTTCTCCAAGTTTGTTAGTCTTTCTGATTTTGTAGTGATGATTGGTGGAGTCAGGGATATTACTTTGGCCGCCTCCTCGACCATGCCCCACACCTGCCGCGCCCCCGACCCCGTGCGGATAACTGTTAATATCCTCTGAGCAGTAGGGAAGTTTTGTGGCACTTCCACATCCTTGTCCCCGCACTTCTTCATTGCCAAGAGCGCGTTGAGTTGTTTTATTCTTTTTCCAAAATCCTTGGCTCTTTCGGCCTGGGCCGGGGAAATACGGCAGATGTCCTCCCCTTGCCTGTACGGCACTTTTGCAGGCTTCTTGCGCGTTTCTTTTTCCTCCGATGAAGCACTCCTTTGCCTTTTTAATGGAGGCGGCATCAGTTTTGGAGGAGAGGGACAGGGAGAGAGGCAGGGAGAGACTCTGAAATAATTGATAATAGGGCTGGGATCCCGACTGCGAGGGGAAGGTTTCCTGGGCGTGGGTTGAGAAGAATGCACTTTCTTCGGTCTCTCCGTCTTTTTCTTTTGAGGGGAGGACGGGGCAGAGGCCGAGGGGCACGAGCGACGTTTTTCCAGTTGTTTTAACCGCTCTTCTGAAGGCCGAAAAGAACGTTTTTCTAGCTGTTTCTTCAGCTCCTTAATTTTTAGGGTTTTTTCATAACCAGGATCGTATGCTTTCTTAAGGTCTTCCAATTTAGGAGCAGACCAGGCCGAGGCATCGCCCTTCTTGCTGGTAGAGGGAGTGGGGCTGTACGTGCCTTTAGTCTTTGGGGTCTCCGGGGACCGAGGTTCCGCAGCTTGGCGCTTCCCCCTGGCCCTGCCAACAACCAGCCACTCCCCCTTATCCTTCCCCGTGGCTGCACTTGCAGCTGGTGATGGTTTTCCGGGGGGTGAGGGACCTTTTTTGTTCCCAACCGGGGTAACTGCCGCACCGGTCCTGGGTATTGGCATGCCCACTACGGGCGAGACGGATTTAACAGAAGCGGCCAGAGGGGGATTTTGGTCGACTGGGGCCTGGCTTCCAGAGGACTTCTTCTCTGGGCAGGAGGAGGAGAGGTGACCAATCTCTCCGCACCTCCAGCATTTCGGTTTGCGACCGGTAACTATTACCGGTAGGCTCAGGCCCCCTACGTCAAGACAGTTGGGGATAGTCTCGAAGTCTTCACGGCTGATCATAATATCAAAAGACCATCCCCCGGTCAGGTCTTCGCAGGAGGCATCTAAAATTTGGCCAAACTGCGAAAAGTACGCAGCCAGATGCTCCCCGATGACCTGAGGAGGAACCTCATACACTGCTACCTTGGTCCTTCGTTTGCCATCGTACTCACATCTGAATATGAGATCTTTCGCTATCAGGTCTTCCGTTGCCAATTTTATGCAATCTTCTGGCGTGGGTAGCAGTATGTCCCACATGAAGAAGCCCGCACCTTTAACTATTCTTAAGGGCTTATACCCCTTTGACTGTAGTGTTTTCACCACCATGTCTTTCGTGCTGCGACAAATTTTGCGCGTACGCTTGTCCACCACGAAGACTGACACTATTTTTTTTTCAATCCTCTTTAATTCTTGGGGATCCTCCAAGAGCCCACCTTCTACGACAAGGTGTGCGTAGCTCTTAGCTCTCTCCAAGAACTCCGCCAGATTGATCGTGCATTTCGGAGGGGACTTCCAGCCACAGGGCGATTCCCCGGCCTCAGCATCTTTCGTTGTCTTGTCTTTTTCTTCAACGTTTTTCTGGCCATTCTCGGCCATAGTTGCTTTCATTTCTTTGTCTTTGTCTTTTTCTTTGCCATGCTCTTCTCCCGGAAGAGGGGGAAATGCCTCATCGGTTTTTTTCCGGTGGGCCCTTCCAAGGGGGGTCAAAGTTCAATTTTTTCTTTATTGACCGACTAGTGTCGGCCATTTTTAAGTTTCACAACTCCACTCAACACTTTTTTGTTTTTTTTCTCCACCAATCTAACTTATATGGAGGGGTGGGAAAAGGCGGGAGTAAAAAATGGAAAAAAAATATATATATAAATAAAAATAAATAAAAACACAAACTAAACAAGCAACAAAGAAAGACAAGGAAACGGTTTTAAAATAAAAACAACAAACCCCGAAGGATTTTAAAATAGATAAAGAATAAGTTTAGCCAATAACGGCCAAAACACTAGCCTTTAAAGGCCAAAACTACACTAAGAAAATGCCTTAAAACGGCAAAAAGATAAGCCTCTAGAGAGGTTTACCAAAATAAACGAAAACAAACAATGAATAAACTTTACAAGTTACAATAAAAAGAAATAAAACAAACAAAAAAAAGGAGCTGCCTAAAAAAGGCTACTCTCGTTAAAAATAGGAGGAGGGGCAAAAAATAAACTTTGCTGGGATAAATAAAGTTTACAAAAAAGGAATAAACGAATTAAATTTGTACAACGAATAAACTTTACAACAATGAAACAAACTACACAAAGAAAATAAATACGCAAGTCAAACAAAAAGCGAAAAGTCGCCTAAGGCAACCTCCGTAAATGAAATATGGGGAGGGGTTAAAAAGAAAAGTGGAAAAAAAATAAATTAAACGGTTTTTTTTTTTGGTCAAAAATTCAAATGAAAGTTACTATTAAAAGAAAAGTTTTTAAACAAAAATAAATATGGCACTTAAGGCCAAACGGATACTGAAAAAAAGAGAAACAAAAAATAAATTCAAGACGGCCGACCTAAACAAAAACAAATATGGCCGCCAAAAAAATACGAAACTAAAATACAAAAAGCTAGAAAATAAAATTAAAAAACAAAGCAAGAAAAACGAAAAGATAAATAAAATTAAACTTAGCTAAACCAAAGAGGGGTCTTTTGTGTGAAATAAAAGTAGTCCAAATGGGTTATTGCAAACAAAACGTCTGACGCTCGCCAAAGCAAGTCAGGAAATGACAAAACACGTCAATCAGTGACTTAAGTTCGTCCGAGCAGAAGCCATGAAAGTATTTATAGAACAGACAATGGGAGGCCACATTTCGACGATGGGGAAGTGGCTGCAGTCGAGCCGCCAGATCAATACCTATCACATTACAGACTCTCCTTTGGAACCTGTCAAGAACACTGAGGAGAACGGCAGGGGCGCCTGACCATAAATGGCACCAGTACTCCATAAGCGATCATGATTTTCCACAACTTTCAGTCTTTTGTTACTGGAAATAACCTTTGACTCTTCAATATCCCTCTTTTTGCTTGTTCGCCCATCCATTTACACACATTTGTGAAGTAGGATTTTTGTAGTTTCTCTCGCTTGTCCTGTTAGTGTTGGATTCTCCAGACCTTTCTTCATTGTGTCTCAGAAATTGTCCTTTTGTTTGTTAGCATTAGTCTCCATGTTGTTCCAATTTTACTTGAAACTTCGTCTTTGCTCACATGCTCTATCTATGATATTCCCAGAATCTGTCAGTAGAACCACAGACGTCACTTCACGGTTCTTCTTCATCTCTTAAGAGTGTGTATAGTTGAACATCACTTTCACTTTAAGGACATTTTCCTGTCTCCTACTTTACTTAGTTTCTGAAAGACATCTTTCGCGATTCCTATATTGCTGTTATGTTTTCCGCTGTCATTACTACAATACTCAATTATTAGGTTTGCAAAATAAAGTTCGGTTTTAGAACAAACCTTTTGTGTTGTATCCTCTCTATTATAATAAAGACCGTTATATATATATATATATATATATATATATATATATATATATATATATATATATGAGAGCCCTCTGGAGAAATGATAGACTCTTAAAAAACTGTAGCAACTCATTGCTATTTACGCATCGTTCATTCAGTTACGAATTTGAACACTCTCGGCTACTAGCATGTGTTTACATTGTGTATATAAAACGCTAAAATCTGTCTTCCTCCACCGAGCGCCCATAGCTTAGAGGTAGAATCGCTGAGTGATGTCAAATCAGTCGGATTTCAATTCTGGGTGGAAGCAAACGGATGTCTAATCGTACTGATGAGCTGTTATGCAGCGAAACAAGATTGTCTACGGATGAATATATATATATTTTATTAATTATTACGTTAGAAAATGGGAAAACTACTACAAAATTGTACATTGTTCTTTCAATGTCGAAACAAAATGTATAATTTTGTAATAGTTTGCACATGTTCTAACATAATAAATATTAATCGCACTATTTTTATATTGAGCACTGTTTTAAATTAATGTTTAGAACGTTGTAATTATTTTCTTCGTTTTCATTCATTTGGAGATGAATATATATAGACACACACACACACACGTGTACCTTTTCCGTAAGAAATGACGGCAAAATATTTCAGAGGATTATTAGGTCATCCCCTCCCGAGCGTAACAGGAATATATATATATATATATATATATATATATATATATACACACACTTTACAGTCTTTATTATGAGAGAGAGAGAGAGAGAGAGAGAGAGTGAGAGAGAGAGAGAGAGAGAGAGAGAAACATCACTAAAATTGTGGGTCTTTAAAAATTCACAAGTGATAGCTTTAAAAGATATATCCGATGTGTGTTAAACATACAATTTAAACGATGTTTTTTTTTGTCTTGATTACTGAAGACAGCTAACATTTTCCTCAATTTCATTCACATAACATAAAATTTTACAGTTTGCTATTTTCTTTGAATGTATTTAGTTAAAAAAAATATTACGGGCAAAAAGGTTACAGAAAAAAAGGAAGTGTAAAACAAATAATTAAAAAAAAATTAAAAAAAGATCAAGCAACAACGATAACGAAAAAAAAACAAAACAACCCAAAAACAACAAAAAAAAACAAAAAACAAAACAAAACAAAAAAACTAGAAATGAACCTCTTCCTCATAAAGGAAGCAAACCAAAATAAAGTATGAAAAAAACAAAACAAAACAAACAAGCTTTCCCAAAATTGGAAAGAAAAGACACACGCACACAAAATTCAGCTTTCCAAATTTTAAATCGGTTTAAAAGAATGACCAACAAAGAACATCAAGAGAAGGTTTGGTAACAAGGTTTGGATTCGAACCTTTCAATTTAATAAATGACTTTGGTTCGAGAATTTTTATCGTATAAATGACGCAAAATTTCGTCAGCCGCTCCAGAACAATCCAGTGTTTTCACTGACTATCGTTCTATAGGAATTATTTCGAAGGTAATAAGGATTGTTCTGGATCAATTGATAAGAAACGAATCTAAAACAGTTATTTATCTTGAGCTTCAAGCATTTAAAGATAATTGATGACTTGATAGAAGATTTTTATTGAAAGAAATCTACTGTTGAAATGCATGAGAAACTGGAAAAGTTTTGAACGCAATCAATGAATTTTCAAAATATGCGTCGTAAGTTTTCCCTAAAACTTAATATGAAGATGAAGAAACACTCAGTAATTTTGATAATAAATCAAGTAAAACATTGATATTCTGAAGTTCAAGCAGGAAACGTATTTAGGATAAATATATTTGCTCTGCTATGAGATACTGGACACTTTCTCTTCAGTGTCTGTTTTCTCCCAATATACAAGTATAACGTCCTTGCTTAAATTGGTCTGAGCAGTTTTAGAGGTATGGAGAAATTTTTCTTTGGTTGCATTTTTTTATGCTGCTGTAATTATCATCCCCAATGAATTTGGTAATTTTGCCGACTAACAAAGATTTTACATTTTGGGGTCGTTTTGGTGGGTGTATGGAAACAGTATTATAGCAAACAATGTCGGTCGATAAAAATTGCTTACTTAAAGTAGCGTCGACGAATAAAGTAACCCTTTGGGAATGAATATGAATAGGTGTGTCAAAAACCAATACAATGTGTTCTGTTATGTAAGACATAAGCAACACAATCAGACAATTAAAGAAATGCCTTCCAAAAGCTAATCAGAGTGTTAGATTAGGAAAAGAGAACATTTCACACATGTATATATTTAAGTATACATGTGCATAGTGGTATTATGGATATTAGCTCGGAATAAGAAATTGGAGATCCGAGTTCGAATTGTAGTCAAATTCGTTCCATTCATTTACGCACAAATACCCTTGGGGAAGGTATTAATCCATCTCTTCTCCCTCCAGCTATGGGTTGAATAGCAGGACAGACTGGGTGGTGTCACCTTGATTGGCAACCGGTCTACCACAGAAATTAATGACAAAAATCTTCTGCCTAATCAATCATGTCTCGAAAGAGACATGATCGCCCAAGCGTGTGTCACGTATGACACTTAACTGACTGATATTTAAGTATGCGCTTGTCAATGCATACACGCCAACACGAATATATATATATATATATGAGAGAGAGGGGGTAATATCCAGGTCACTAGACATAGTACACATTTTAAAATAAAAAGATACGTCTATTTCAAACATGAGTACGCATTAGAAATAATGCTTGAAGTAATGAGTATTTTTCCTTACACCTGAGTATAGTGCGAGATTTTATGATCAGTTTTATGCAGAAAAATAAGAGTTCACACAGGTAATCTTTTTTGAAGAGGTAAAAAATCAGGCGTTTTTTGTGACCTATACAGAGTTATTTTTCTGGTGCTGTTACAATTCATACAAAAAGAAAAACAAAACAAAAACAAGACACAAAAAACAAACAAAACAAAAACAAGACACAAAAAACAAACAAAAACAAGACACAAAAAACAAACAAAAACAAGACACAAAAAACAAACAAAACAAGACACAAAAAACAAACAAAACAAGACAAAAAAAACAAACAAAACAAGACAAAAAAACAAACAAAACAAGACACAAAAAAACAAACAAAACAAGACAAAAAAAAACAAACAAAACAAAAACAAGACAAAAAAAAATCAAACAAAAACAAGACAAAAAAAAAATCAAACAAAAACAAGACAAAAAAAAATCAAACAAAAACAAGACAAAAAAAACAAAACAAAAACAAGACACAAAAACAAAAAAAAACAAGACACAAAAAACAAAAAAAAAAACAAAAACAAGACACAAAAAACAAAAAAACAAAAACAAGACAAAAAAAAATCAAACAAAAACAAGACAAAAAAAATCAAACAAAACAAAAACAAGACACAAAAAAAAACAAAACAAAAACAAGACACAAAAAAAACAAAACAAAAACAAGACACAAAAAAAACAAAACAAAAACAAGACACAAAAAACAAACAAAACAAAAACAAGACAAAAAAAATCAAACAAAACAAAAACAAGACACAAAAACAAAAAAAAAACAAAAACAAGACACAAAAAACAAAAACAAAACACAAAGAAAACAAAACAAAAACAAAACAAAAACAAGACACAAAAAACAAAACAAAAACAAAAAAACAAGGTGTCGCACTATATACAAGTATATACAGAAGGTATTTTTCAAGGTTAAATTCCCTGACATAAAATTAGTGATATCTGTAACCACGGAACAGCTATGCGAAACGGCTTAAACCAGTAAAGAGTAAATCTCAAGAGTTGACAAACTGAATGTCTAAGAAAGGGAAAGAAACTTATTACTTTATAACGGGCCTCCACCGTACTTACTTAACCTTCCGTTCATTGTCAATAAAATGAGGGTACAGAGGATGATAGTTCTTGATTAATTTATTTATAGATTATTGAAATATTTAAAAAATTTCAATCGTTACATTTTGGCAAAGAAATTTTAAACTTTAACAGAATTTATTTTTTGTTATTTTTATTTAATAATCGTTTCACCCAAGTCAAGGTAGAAATATCATTGGTGCGCTGGGGGGGGGGGGGGGGTTAGTGAGAGAAAAAAGAAGGTACAGGGGATGTCGAAAAAACAGTTAAGAGATGGATGGGAATCAAGCAGATAAAAGAAAGCAATTGATGTTGCATTTAAACTTTTGGAGATTGTAATTCTCAGGGAAGCAAGCAAATGGAAGTGAGTTCCACAAACAGGAAGTGCAAGAAAACAAACTGTTAGAGTAGAAAAGTTATATTTTAATATTTCTACGGTAAAAGGTGGGACCTTGATGCCTATCTAGTGTCATGAATAAATACACGTGGTCGGGGTACTAGGGAAAAAGTTCGTTAGAGCAGTGCCTCTTCTATAAATACTTTCACGGCTTCTGCTCCGATGAACTTAGATCACTGGTGCCCCCTAGGTAAGAATTTGCACGAGATACTAGATTACCAACTAGGTCCCACCCTTTTACAGTGAAACCAATAAAATGTAACCGCAATTTCTACTCCAACATCTTTTTCGCACTTCCCGACTGTGGAATTCCCTTCCACATGATTGCTTCCCCGACAGCTACAATCTCCAGGAGTTTAAATGTAAGGTCAATAGACACCTCCTAACACACTAACTTGCATCCATTCTCTCAAACACTCTTCACATCTACCCAACTCTCAGCCTCGGTATCCTTACCCGTCTATCACCCTCCTTCTGACATTTCCTATATCTAACCACTCTTTCTCTTTACCTTCCCCTATATAACCCCTTGCGCAATAGTGGCAATTGAATGCCTTGCTTGGGGTGAAATGATTAAAAAAACAATTTACCATGAAAAAACTTGTAGAAAAGACAGAGGGAAGCCACATCACGTCGGTGAGAAAGTGACAGAAGGCAAGGATTGATTATTTTTCAGATCCTCCTTTGGATTTTGTCGAGAACCACAAGATGAATAGCAGGAGCACCCGAGCAGATATGGCAACAGTATTCAATGACAAATGAATGGTAGATTTATAAATATGCAAAACGGACTGACGAGAAAAAAACAAAAACAAAACTTCCTAACCAGACACAGTGAACCAGCCTTTCAAGCAGCTATGGATTAAACGTAGTCATTCCATTTGAGAATTTCATTCCATTTATTGGCTTGGAACGAGAAATTGGAGAACCGAGTTCGAATTCCAGTTGAATTCGTTGCATTCACTTACGCGCAAGTCTTCTTGGGAAATGTATTAATCCGTCTCTTCTCTCTCTCCGGCTATGGGTTAAATAGCAGGGCAGATTGGGTTCTATAGCCTTGGTTGGCAACCAGTCTACCTCAGAAAGTAATGAACCTACTGCGGGAAAAATCTTCTTTCCAGTCAGTCATATTTCTTTCAAGACATGATCGCCCAAGCGTGTAGCACGTATGGCATTTGACATTATATATATATATACAATTTCCACTTCTGTGATATATGCATTACTCTTCAGGAATGAATCGAGTTCTTTCGGTGACTGGCGTGTGTATATATATATATATATATATATATATATATATATATATATATATTATATAAAACGCGTTAAAATTTCCCTTCGCTGATTATATGCGCCTATGGCTTAGGGGGTAACGACTCCCACTGACACCAATTCGGTCGAGTTTTGATCCTGGTCAGAAGCAAGTGGATGCGTCTAGCCACAATGATGAGCTGCGAAACAGGCTTGTATGTGGATGACTAATATATATAAATGGGCCTGTGCCGTCAAAAATGACTATATATATATATATATATATATATATATATAGTCATCCGCAGACAGATCTATTTCGCTGTATTACAGCTCATCAGTACGGCTTAGACTCCGGTCACTTCCTAACCCAGGATTGAAACCCGACCAAATCGGCGTCAGTCGGCGATTTTACCCCTAGGCCACGAGCGTCCAGTAGAAAAAGGCAGGCTTTTTTTTAGCGCGTGATGAACCTGCAGAAGAGAGAGAACAAACAAACAAAATAATCTAAAACCCTGAGCATGACAAGTGGGAAATTATATATATAATATTTTACCGTCATTTTTGTAAATAACCATCAACACAGAAAATTCGAACATGTCAATAATTAGCTGAATATCGATACCTATATATAAAATTCTGTGTTAGTGCGTCCGCCACACTCTCTAAAATTAAGCATACAAAACCAATTAAAAAAAATATTGTTTGCCATGAAATCCTATAAAAATCAAATTAAAATTATTAAACCGCGAAGTAGGGTTTTCGTCAAAGTATTTTTCGGTTCTAGTTGAATTCGTTGCGTTCACTTACACGCAAATATCCTTGGGAAAAAGTATTAATACGTCTCTTCTACTTCTAGCTATGGATTAAATAGCAGCACAGATTGTGTTCTATAGCCTTGGTTGGCAACCAGTCTACCTCAGAAAGTAATGGCAACCTACTGCAGGAAAATCTTCTCCCCGATCAGTCGTGTCTCTTGAGACATGATCACCCCATCACGTATTGCACTTAACTGATTTTTTCAAACATATCAGCTTATCAATTTTCTGTGATTGGTTTGCAAAATTGAAAAAAAAGAAACGCAGATTTTGTACATCTCGACAAAAACTATTAGCGAGAACTTCAACTATACTAAATACTGTAAGGATTTCATCACGCGTAAGAGTGCTGCTAAAGAAAAAATTGTCGTATTTTAAAAATGCGGTTGTATCTGGCTTTCAAAGTTATACTGATTTCTCATAGTATTTTTTAAACAATTAAAAAAATCTCACATCAGAGATTTCACCCTTTATTTAAACTTCTAAGTGCCATAACCCTTTAAAACGTGGATGATCTTGGCTCTTCACAATTTTCTGTCCTTTTAAGGTCTTAGTAAATTTTGTCCTTTTGCTATCTTTTCTAAACTCTGTCTTGACAACCATTTTTGGTAGATTATTCATTGTTTTACTCTTGCCTTCTGCATGTTCTTTCCCCATTATGTGCCCGAGAAATTTCAATTGTCTCTTCCTGATTCTAAGTATAAGTGCAGTTTTTGTTTAATTTTCTGTAAAACGCCATCGCTGCTCACTAGTTCAGTCAATGGTATCCTCAGCATCCTTCTGCAGAACAACATATGTTGTTTCAAGCCTCTTTATCTCTGAGAATATTGTATTGCTTGGTATTCATTACCATATAGAAGGACCGATATCACATAACAATTCAGTACTTTCTTTGTTTCTAACGAAACTTTCCTGTTGTTCAGCTTTTGGAAGATATTATTCGCTATCCAAATGCGCCTATGGATTTCGGTGTCGAATTTTCTATCCTCTGTTAAAACATTTCCCAGATATTTACTTTTTTGTACTTGATTGATTTTGGTATTCCCAATATGTATTTCGCATGTTGGGCTGTCTTTGTTTTTTTTACTAACAACCATGCATTCTTTCTTCTTGCAATTGATGTTTAGTCCTTTCTTCTCGCTTTCCTTCATTACTTTCTGTAGGAGTTCTTGTTTTCTTGCCGCGTCTGCTATGAACATTGTGTCATCTGTATAACTCATGTTAAGATTGTGGTCATAAATCCTATTAGGACATCTCATTCTTTCAGAATATGAGGTTAAATAAGTTCGATGAGAAGACATCCTTATTACACCCCTTTCTATTTTTGTATATTTATTGAATTCATTTTTGTTGTGATGTTTTTTCAATTTCGCAAATTAACAAGCTGATATGTTTAAAAAAATCAGTTAAGTGCAATACGTGATGAGGTGATCATGTCTCAAAAGAGACATGATCACCCCATCACGTATTGCTCAAAAGAGACATGACTGACTGGGGGAGAGGATTTTTCTGTTGTAGGTTTCCATTACTTTCTGAGGTAGACTGGTTGCCTCTCCAGAGTTTGACGTGGACTTGATCAAATATTATAATACTGACGCCGGAAATTGTCAGAGGAGATTAATCCGATATCGTTCGCCTGAGATGGGCATGCCAACGACTGGAACCTGTGGTAAAAACACCGGTTGGGTCCAGTTCCCGAGAAGCCTTTGCCAACCGCTTGTGCGGTTACGGGGAAGAAAGGGAATGGTTATTCGTTGGCAAGACTAGAGAAAAGCTCCGGACAGCGGGACCTCATGTCACTAGAAGCCCCCACGGCTAAGGACAAACACATCCTCTCCCCTACCAGTTTCAAGGGCAATGACCCTGCCAGCTACGCCGACAAGATGACAGCAATGAAGTAAGTTTTAGGAAGAAAAAAAAAGGAGTAACTGGAACACCTGAAGAAAGCACTGAAGTCGAAAAATCACAGCAACCTCCAGCAGCGGGCTCCTCTTCACCCAGCACCGTCGTCTCCTTCGCATAAAACACACGTCATGGTTCTTCCTCCGATTACAAAATCATTATCGGCAACACCATCTAAAAATTACCAAATAACGAATTCTTATCAAAAGGCTATACTGACAAAAACACCAAAAGACCACCCCCTACTAATGCACCTTTTAACCCGCCTACAAAAACAGACAAAAAATGTCCATTAGATTTTTTTTCAATTGTTTCAATAAGAAAAAAAATCAAGGCCCATGTACAACTTAGAGAAAGACGTGTGCTGGGTGTCAAAGGAGTTGAGTGAAAAGGCATTAACTCAAACCCGGAAGATAAAAGACTTGAGGTATTTTTTCAAAGTTCAAAGAGGTTTACTAAAAGGATGTGGAAAATCCTAGTAATGGATTGGTGTTTAACTGTTTTCCGATCAGGACAGACCTTGAGGAGGCAAGTTCTCTCTCCTGGTTTTCTTCGACGAAGAAAATGCAAAAAACTGTCCCTGTTCAGGGAAAATTTCTCTTTTTGCTCGTCCACCCTTGTACAGAGCCATGAAATTACAGCTTTCCTGGAACATTGGTGGCGTGTTTCTTGTTGATGGCACTATCACAAGTGAGATGGGCCAAAGCTCATTGGGACAGGCAGTGGGCGTTCTATCCTTGGCCACGTTTAAACAGATCCCAAACCCTGATCATGGCTCTCTGGTTGGCCAGTATAAATAGCAGAGGCCCGAGGTCGGAGACTCGCAGAGCGTGTCTCACTTACGATCTTGTGGATGTCTGGGATGTACAGGAGACCCGTTTTTCAACTCGCAACCGTGATTATATACTAAGAGGCTCTATTCAGTATGTTTTGATGGACGCCCGAGAAGTGTTTCTTGGCCAGTGAGCAAGTCTTTGGATTCAGCATGTGTTGTCTTCGTAGATCCGGAGGGCAGGCTTTGCGTGCTGGATATTACCATAAAGAATAAATCTCTTTGTCTCATTGGAGTTTATGCGCTCAATAGCCATTCAGAGCGGTCTGATTTGTTTCGGCGGATCGAGGTGTTTTAGAGGACGTCTCGTCTGGTAGTTTAATGGGTAATTCGAATGCCGTCCTTGACCCCGACATTGATCGGGTACGAACAACTCTGATATGAAGCCATTTCGGGATTTTATCAGCAAGTTTGATCTTGTGGATAAGTATCGAAATGAGCGTCTCTGGGATGTACTGTAGACTTGGACTAGAAGGAGCAGTTCAATTTCGGTGATGCGTTCTAGCTACCGTGACCGATTTTCAAGTTAAGAGAGTCAATGTTAAATTGTACTCGGATCATAGGCTCGACCGAGTACGTGTAAACTTGCATAAACTTAAGGATGGGATGGTTGACGAGTGGAAATTGATGAGAGTCGTGATATGGACAACACATCAGAAGCGAGAAGTTCACTTCTTGGGAGCGGGAAGTTCATTTCTTCAGAACAAATCCTGTTCTTTAAACATCAGCTTAAAGTCAAGACCAAGCCGGTAAGGCGACGACTCCTACCATCAGAATTTGGCAAAAGGTGGGCGAGCCTTGCGCGTTTGTGCCGAATGAAAAGGGCCGATTTAGAGTAGCACTTTAATGTCGGTTCAGCTTTAAAATATTGTTCTAATCTGACTTAAACATTGGTAACATCTGTACAAAATTAAAATAGTTTAGGTTTGTTTTGTCTGTTTCTGATTTCAATGGTTACTTAGCTAGAAGTTGTAAGCTCATTGATCTCTCTTATTTATGCACCCTCTTTCTTTAGTTCAATTCCCCTCCTCTCTCCTAGATATCAGTTCACTGGTGGATGCGGGGCTCCTTTCGTATTTGTTGTTTTTAACTGAGTCTTCATTTGAGTACACAGTTAAGGATTGTGGTGTTTTTATTACTAACATTATTTTAGTTTCTTGTACATATTGAAAATACACATGATAGTATTTAAATTGTCATATTTCCATCCTCTCACAGATATAATTTGTACATGTAGAGACTAGTTAGGATGTCAGTATGAATCAGAGCTATTTTGGTGGTTATAGTAAGAATGATAAGTATGATTGTCCTGTTTCCGGTGTAAAGAAGATAGTGATTTGCTTGGGTCAGTGATTGTGGCTAGCTAAGTATAAGACAGAAGATGACCATCCTTTTCCTATCGCACTTTTGACCTTGTGCCACATTTTTGTAATTTTGACAAAATACTTATTACTGCTCCGACACTGTCGTTGTCTTGATAAAGTCTAACCGTTTAAGTATACATCTGATTTCATATTCATTTAATTTCTATTTTTAAAGACTGCAAAATGCTAAGTTATTTGCTTACATTTATTTGTACATTGAATCTGTTGCTATCATTGTATTTTCATTTTCAGTTGTCTTCCACTTTCCTCGGAAATTTTCTTTTCTGGTATAACATCCTTTAATTTGTTGTACTAGGGTTTTTGATTGAATTTTTTCTTCCTTTTTGTTTAGGTTTTTATTAATTCTTAAACCCCCAGTCTTTAGCGCCCTTTTTTCAGTTACATTTTCATTTGACGCTACATTTTGTCAAATTTTTTTCAATTTTACGATTTATTTCAGCCATTTTGTTTGCTTGATAGGCGAATCTTTTTGTTACATGTGCGTTTAATTTTTGTTTTCTTTTCAGTCTTCCTGGTATTTTTTACTAATATTGTGCATCGATTTTTTTTCTTTCTTTTAATTCTTTAAAAATCTCGTTCATTTGCATTGTTTTGTTGTTCGTGTCTTTTTAATTAATTTTCTTTTCTTTTTACTTGTTAAGTTTTTTTTTAATTTCTTTTGTTTGCTGGTAAACCTAGTTTTTCGTCTTCTATTTTAATTGTTCTTTGTTACCGTTTGTATGTTAACATGTTTTATTCTTTTCCCAACACTTACTTGAATTTATGTCTTAATTTGTTTTTTGACTGTTTCTTTTTTTCTTCGTTTAGTCAATTGTTTGTTTTATTTACTTTTATTTGTTTTGCCTGTAAGAAAAAATTCACTAAAAAAACAAAAGGAGGCAAAGTCTCTTGAAAATGGTCGACAAAAGTCCGATCGTCAGAGAAAAAACCGGTTTGGTTAAAAAAAAAAAAGAAAGCACCGGATAAAAAAAGTAGCAGGAGGATATTATGTTTGACGATGACAAAAAAAAAATAAATAAATAAATAAAATAAAATTGATAAGTATGGTAGCCGTAAATGGCCAGAGTTCTTAAACCGAATTAAAAACCCAGAATAAAAAGTAAAAGACTAACAACAGCGGCAAAGAATGTAGTAGCAGGGAAATTGTTCTCTTGCTGGAAGTTCCTCCCCCTACTCCGAAGAGTATAATCAACATAATGGAGTTCCTAGAACGAGCCAAGAGTTACGATCCTCTTATCAAGGAAGATGGACTCTTGGTAAACCCCAGGAATTACAAAGGGTTGAGAAAAGAATTGTATTCGTCTTTTTGGTGGACAAGCGTTCACGCAAAATTTGTCGCTTCAATAAGGACATCGCGATAAAATCTTTGACGTGTGTGTGTGCGCGCGCAGGGAAGTTAAACCCAAAAAGTAATCAACAGGAAAAGTACTTCATGTGAAACGTACTGTTACCCACGCCTGCCAATCGAGATCTCATAATGAAAGGCATAATAATCCGCACGATCCAAATCAGCCAATCTAAATAACCTTCGGATCGAGTCTGTTGTCTCTGTCTCACTTGTGATGGACATACCAACGACTGGGACAAGTGTGTTAAACCCCCTTACCCGGTTGGATCTAATGCTTGACCGCATTTCGGAGACTCGCAGGGCTTGTCTCGCTCGCGATATTCATTGTCTGTGTGTGAATGTATGCTGTGTATAGGAGACTCGTTTTTCAACTAGCGACCGTGAAGATATACTAAAAGGCATGCTTTGAAGGCCAGTGAGTAATTCTTTGACTGCGATGTGTGCCATTGTCTTCGCAGACCCGGAGGGCAGGTTTTGTGCGCTGAACATTACCATAAAGGATAGGTCTCTTAGTATCATTGGGGTTTATGCGCCCATTGACCATGTGGAGCGGTCTGATTTGTTTCGGCGGATCGAGCCATTTTTGACGCCGTCTCGTCGGATAGTTTTAGCGGGCGATTGGGACACCGTCCTTGCCCCCGACATAGTACCCAATAAACCCGGCTGTGAAACCAGATTAGTCTTGATAGGTATCCTAATGAGCACTTCTCCCTCCAGGAAGACGTGTGAACTTTGACTAATGGAGACGGCTCTGCTTCGGTGGTGCGTTCTATCTACCTCGACCGAGTTCTAGTTAAGAGTGTCGATGTTGAGCTCTTAGGTTGTCCAAGTTTCCATTATATAGTTTACTCGGATCGGTATGTATAAACCTGCATAAGCCTAAGGTTGGGATGGGTGGCTAGTGGAAATTGAACCAATCCTTATTCTTTGAGCGAGATTTCCAGGGTTTTAATGTTACCTTCTCCACTTTGTCTTCTTTGTTACAGTATTAATTTCATAAGAGCCTTTACAGGTGATATGTAACGGATATCGGCGCGGAGTGTGGAATCGGCAAGCAGACTTCAAATTCCTAACAAATCAGTTGTAGTCACTTTTGGATAACATCCCTTAAAAAAAGTACAATGAGTATCTTTTTACAGAACTTTTTAATATTTCTTACATTGTTTTTCATTATTGTTTTATTATTTACGATGATTGATATAGAATTTCTAGTTAAATTTCAAATTCTACAAACATCTAAGATATTGCTTTGAACAATGTTAAAAAATATTGGCAAGAATAAAATAATTTTGCAACTGATTTTTAGATATCTTTGATAAAAATTTAAATCTTATTTATAAAAAGGGGGGGGCATTAACTCTAATGCTTTGTTTGTTCTGACATTTCTCTCTCACTAAACATTAACCCCTTAGTCTTTTCTTTCAAGTTCTCTAGACCAGGGGTTTTCAAACTTTTTGACTTACGACCCCCTTTATATGTCCACTATAACCGCTTATGAAATTTATACATAATTTTTTTTTACTAAAAATAGCTTATAGTTTTGCATTAACGTAGTAAAAACTGGTTTTAAGCTTACTTTAGAAATAAGTGTTCAAATAAAAAAAATTAATACTGCATGTTGATGCAAAATGTAACAAAATTAAATTTAAATTACTTTGAATTTAACGTGATGAGTTAATCCACGGACCCCCTGTGGTCCGCGGACCACAGTTTGAAAAACCCCTACTCTACACATAGAACTGGTACGTGAGTAGTTTACAAAGTAGGGACTTTGCTGTTTGCATTACTCCACTAATTTTGTTTGTTCGCAATTTATCCTAAGGAAGGAATTAGACATGAAAAAAAAAAACTAAAACAAAATTATCCCAAGTTTAAGGATAACAGTAAATGATAAATATATTTTTTTTTATCACATAATAACTTATCCTTGAAAAATAGACACTTCACTACTGATATATTATCTCTGAATTTTTATGAAGAATTATTATATGCCTTCTTTGCGAGAATGTTGCTTCGAATAATAATATGTGCATATGAGAAACACAGTATTTAATTTATGCTTATCCAAACACAACCATAGAATTTTAATTCATACTTAAAAAGAAATATTTCTTGAGTACAAGCCATTCATTTCAAACGTGTTTCTATTTTAATGCGCTTTATTTTCAATGTTGTAATCTTAAATAATAAAAAGGTCAGTTGTACCTAATGTATCGATACTTGAATGAGAAATAAGTTTGTAAATATTTTCGTGTAGCGTTAAAATAAATTGTAAAGGCCCAGTTGAATAGAATGAAATCAATACGAGCACAAAGCAGCCTCTTCATTGATGTGAACTTCGAAAGAAATATTCTTATAATCCTTTTATCTGTACGAAACAGACGACATCTTGTCAATTGGATCATCACTTTCACAGCAGCAAAGAAAAATAAAAACAGCATGAAAATTGAATTAAGCCAGGCCAAATTAATTATCTCAGGCATGCATACACGAACATAAACTAACGATATATCTGAGATTCATGTGTATTTTATATGTACATTGTTAGTTTGTTTATACGAGATAGATTTTCTTATTTAAACTAAGCATATAAAAGTACAGTGTTTATATATATATATAACACAGGGTGTAGCAAAAATATTTTTACAAACTTTAGGTGACGGGTTCCTTACACCAAAACAAGGATAAATGTCTATTTAAAAATAGTTCGCTTTTGAATTATTAGGCTTGAAGGAAATTTATATTTGCGTTTCTATAAGTTGCAGCTCGGATTATAATAGACTGTATGAGAAATTATGTCACAAGAACGCATCTCGCAAGTTGGCTCAGACTAACATGACGGGTGGTATTAGCCGGTTACAAATATGGGTGCGATGGAGATATCGATGCATCAGAATTCTTGAGACACTTGAATTCATAACATATTTCAAAAACCCAGACAAAGTCAATTCACAACTGTCAATGTGTATATATATATATATATATATATGACAGAAAGAGGAGCGAGTACATCTTGTGTGTGCGTAGATATATAATTTACGATCAAAATGGGAAGGGTTGTTTACAAAGGACATGGTAGACACATACATGTGTTAGATATACAGGGTGCGATGGAGAAATTGTCGTCTAAATTACGCAAAAATGAAAATATTACTGACATCTCATTTTAACCAATATATTTTAACCAAAATATCTTAGAATACTAAAGAGTAAGTTTATTCAATAGGATCGCTATCGGCTTCAGCTACTGCCTCCAGACAATTTCGAAATCTCTTGAAGCTCTTCTGAACGGTCTCCTTGTTTAAGTTGGTGAAGGCTGCCATAATCCTTGCCTTCAATTCATCTTAGATGTTACACTGAGTTTTGTTGGTCTGTCGTTCAACTTCGCCCCACACATAGTAATCAAGAAGTTGCAATCTGGTGAGTTAAGTGGCTAGATGTAGGGGGTGATGTGGTTGCAGAAATTGTCTGACAGCCATGACTGGGTTCTCTTGCTTGTGTGGCATGGTGCAGGGTCCTGTTGCCAAACATAGGGTCTTCCTTGACTCAGGGCAGCCATTTCTCTTCAAGCCACTTGACGTAGGCCTCCGTGTTGAGTGTGAGCCTTGTGGTAAGATGAATGGAGGAATAACTTCGTCATCGATAGTGATCACTCCAAACACCTTCGTAATCACAATTAAAATTATCGATCCTCTTCACTGTCCTCAAATTGACCCCTAAACACTCTGAAATGTTCATATTGGGGCTTCTGGTGCGAATGCCAAGCAGTGCAGCGTGCCTTTTCTAAATTTCTGGCAGAGTGAATTGCGTTATGGTGCTCTTTTATCACAGACAAAATCAAAAACGAAACAGGCACGAAATCAAAATAATAAAATAGCGACAATTTATCCTGTACGTATGTACACCTAAATAGAATAGGGTTTTTCTCGCCAACTATAACGACTTTGGAACGAGTTCAATCCTTACAAGATGCTTCACATTCGTAACCTTGTATCAGACAGCGATAATTTGCATGTCTACAAAAGCTGCACTGAAACATACTTTACTGAAAGAGTATTTACACGCAAATACTTTGCGAATAACTTCGTCGAAACTGTTCACAACTGCCATGAACTCCTTGCCTATCGTATTTATTGAAAAAGAAAGAACCTTTGACAAATGGATCAGCATGGCTTCAGAGTTCAAAAGTGTGCGTTGTTGTACTCCGATGAATAGAGAAAAGAATATCAGATTCAAAGCAGATTCTGATACAGGTTGTGTAAAGGGAGAAACAAAAACATACACGCGAAGAAGAAAACAGAGACAGAAGTAAATGGACACACTAAGATTATATATATAATCTTATAACCCGGATATAAGAGACTTGAATATAAGATATATTTTCTCTGGTCCCAAATTAGAGCCTGTGGTGATGTATATAGAATAGACCAAACCCGGATATATGATAACTTTTATCCGGTCCCGACAACTCTCTTATATCCGGGTTACACTGATAGTACCTCCAAGGAGAAAGTGTGTTTGATATAAAGAGTTAACACATCGAAGGTGAGGCGAGAGAGAAAAGAGAATAAAGTTTAACCCCAAACCTGTCTAATTTATTTTTAAAGACTACGTATCATGAACCTAATAAGTAACATCTGTCTCAGGTAAGGTCATCGGTTTGAGTCAGTGTTAATTTATATATTAGATCTATTTCAATGATTGTAGACGAAGTAAGTTGTCATCTAAATGATACCCGCCAATACCATAATTTGATCGCAAAAGATAAATTTACCTTACTAGTTTGTTTATTCCATTTCCTTCAGAAGCGTTAGTATAA
The DNA here is from genome assembly GCA_037127315.1 of Ascarosepion bandense. Lineage (NCBI taxonomy): Eukaryota > Metazoa > Mollusca > Cephalopoda > Sepiida > Sepiidae > Ascarosepion > Ascarosepion bandense. Next base: position 203,566 of record JBBBDQ010000480.1, read on the forward strand.
CCGATGCGCTTTATTCTGCTCACAAAGGGTAGCGCCTTGATTCCGTACGAAATTCGGTTTATCTTATACTGTTAAAATTACCGACACGTTTTGGTAAGGCTTCATAATCTCAAAGCTTTTATTTGAAATGTATTTGAACGTCATAAATATAAAGAGTGTGTGAACGATTGCAGTTTTGTTATTTCCATAACACATTGGTATGACATTGGCCACCCCTGAGAAATCGTACCACTAGTTCTTTTTCCGGATACGTCACTCATCAACGGAGTTTCATTACATGAAAACATTCTCACAATTTCTTTTATCGTCATGCGGTAAATATAAACTATTCAACCCATATGAAATAACACTTTTCTTTTTTTTTTAGAAGCGAAAATTTTTATTATTATATTCAGTATTGAATTATTTTTTTAAATCATTCTCTAGGGAGCATCGCGATAAATAACGAAAAAATGCTTTAATTTTCTTTACGGGTCAAAATCAACGAGCCATAACAGTTAAATATATATTATCAGAGCATGTGCGTTGTGGTGCATTGGATGTCGGCTCGGAACGAGAAATCGGGGAGCCGAGTTCGAATTCCAGCTGAAACCATTGCATTCACTTACGCGCAAATACCCTTGGGAAAGGCATTAATCCGTCTATTCCTTCCATCTATGGGTTAAATAACAGGACAGATTGGGTTCTATAGCCTTGGTCGGCAACCAGTCTACCGCAGAAAGCAATGGCAACCTACTGCGGGATAATCTTCTGTCCTCTTTCGAGACATGATCGTCCAAGCGTGTATCACGTATGGCACTTAACTGACTGATATATTATCAGAGCAAATTTTCACAGATGCCAACTTTTTCAAATCCATTTTTAAAAGTTTCGGCGAAGTTGATAAAAATAAGTTTTATAAACAACTTTGGATGTTCAGGCGATATAATAGTTAGCTGCTCGGTGCGAAGCGAGTTTGAATGACAGCCGAGTTCACGACATTAACTTTCTCGAAAATATCCTTGTGAAAAATATGAACCTATTTCCCCTCACACCAGATATGTGTTGAATACCACGTGAGCCGAGGCTCTCTAGCCGTGATTGGTTACAAGTCTAAAGAAAGAAAATCTTTGAATTCAAACCCAAATGTAGAACATAGTAACCTTCGACAGGATTGAGTTCACAATGACTCGAGAATCTTGATTGTGTCGATGTATTATTGATAACTATGTTCCATCAAACTGAAATTTATTAGTAGCAAGGATTGGATAATGATCAAATGTATTGTAAGTATTTAACCGCACCTAGCGGAATGTGACACAAAATAGGTTAGAAGATCCCTCTGTACCTCCCGTTTTGGTGAAGCCACAAACAACAGGTAATGACAATAGATCCAGTTCCGAAGAAGTAACATTGCTTGAAGGACAGTTCCCTGGGTGTGAGCATTTTCAAACTAGATATAACGTGTAATATTGACTGTAGAAAAGTTAAATTGTTAATTTGAGCTTATGCAGAAAAAGTAAAATGTACTTGTAGGCTATTCTCGGGTCGATTATAATCATTCCTCACACCACCTATTAATTTATATATATCTCCCTACACCTCTGCTTTTATTTCGATCCCCATGCATATTTTCTTGGCCTAAACTTAATTCTAGACTAATACTATCCCTTCGAGACTTTTCAGAACTCCCAACCTCACTCGTTAGATTAAAAAAAAATCCAATCTATCCTCTTATTCCAAACCGTCATTAGAAATTCAAGAGTTCATTGTTCTCAGATCGTTATAAATCTTCTCTGAGAGCCTTTAGAATGAAAATAAAAAAAATAATCTTTCATGTCTTCTTCGGTTAAGAGTTTTCAAAAAGCTTACTTAACGGCCAATAAATCGCGCCTGCAGTCTTGCCAGAAACAGGAGAAAAAAATGAGATGACCCCCCCCCCCCCCAAAAAAAAAAAAAACAACAACAAAAAACAGACAGACTGATAACTATGCTCCCTCTAAGATATTCTAAGACTATTACATTGAATATAAGAAGCTTTCATGTATGAAGTACTGAACTTTACCATTGTATACAGAACAACCTTTTCAAACTCATGGAATGTAGTTGCGTGAGTATTTTATACTAGCAGTATAGCCCGGCGTTGCTCGGGTGTAATGAAAGCTTTAAAACTAATCCATGGTCCTGGAGCTCAGACTCTTTGGACGTTGGCACGAAAGACTAAAATGTTTCCAGTTAAAGCGAAACCGTAGACTGAAAGAAAAATGGATGGATGTAAGTCAAATTTTGATTTCCTAGTATCGATTTAAACATAAATATATTATCGATTTTCTGCACTACTGTAAGAACTGCAACCTTCAAACTTCTGAATATCGTTTATGGCTTTGTCTATGAGTGTTCTTGGATATTACGAGTTCTAGTCGTATCTGTATTGGACCATTGCAAAAGTTCGTGCCCGATTTTCATTGTTTTTAATCGGGCATGATCTTTGGTAATTAATAATTTACAGTAATTTCAGGAATACTTTGCTTTCAGCAAATGAGGACAATCATTTCAGATTTTGTTGTATTCTCTCCAAATGCTAAAAGACATTAAATTGCACCACCCGTTAGTGAACATCCAATGCTTAAAAATGGTATTTAACTATTTCAATCCGTTTTATGTCTAGACAAATTTTCAATACTTTCTTTACATATCAAGTTCATGAGACTTAGAATTATTTACTACAGGAACTAAATTTGGTTTTGTCTTAGTCTCTGGCAATGCTACTGAGCTGAACCGTTGTCTAAAATCATTACCCTTATTGATTTTCAAAGTGAATATGAAGACTTCATTTTATGTTTCTCGCGACTTTTATAAAAGTTTTATCACAGAGAAAAATCGATAGATCTGATTCCGTAAAACTTAATACAAACGAAATACAAAATTATTTTAAAGAAGTCTAAAACGAAGATAAAAAAAAATATTTACAGTAAGACGTGGGCAATCACAGCCCTCCACAATTTCCTGTCATTTGTAGCTCTTAGTAAATTTTACTTTCGCTATCTTTCTTAACCCTGTTCTACCAGACACTTACACAAGCTTTTCTGTCTTTCTTGCCTTCAGTATCTATCAGTGTAAAATATTCTAAGCTCTCTTTCCCCATACAAATCCATATCCTAGAAATTGCATCTGTCTCTTTTCTGATAAGTATTTTTCTCTAAACATTTGTCACTGCTTACATATTTAGTCCATGGCATTCTCAACATCCTACTGTAGAACCACATACCTGTTCACAGGAAAGAGAAAGGAGAAAAGAAAAATCGAAGAAAAACAGAAAAAAGAATACAAAAAAAAAATGTTCATTTTATGGGAGAATAAGATAAAAAATAGAAAATCTATGTTCCATGTCCCTTCAGGATCTAGGTGATCATGGCTATTCATAATTTTCTGTTATTTACCATTCTTTTTGTTACCCCTCCTAATTCCCGTTATCAGTTACACGTGATCGATAGATTATTTGCTGCTTTTCTCTGTCCCTCTTGCCATCAATTTTCTGTGAGTGCAAAATTCCCCAAGTTCTCTTTCCTCATGATAATACCTATGAAACTTCAATTGTTTGTTTCTGATTCTAACAGTGTTCTTTTTATTCCATTTTACTTAAAACTTCATCTTTACTCATATTTTTAGTTCATGTTCTCTGCACCCAACTGTAGAAGCATATTTTTGTTGACTCAAGTCTCCTTTTCATTTGTGAAGAGATTGTCTAGCATTCATTGCTACACTCCCGATCAAAAATTTAAGATCACTTAAAAATCTTTAAAAATAATTTTTTTTTTACAGATAGATTTTAAACTCCTCCCACTTAAGGTTACCAATACTACAATCTAAAAGGTTATGGAAATAAAAAGCTACATTCCAAACATTTTATTTAGAAATTTACATTTTTATAAAATGAGGCAATTTACACATGATCAAAATTATAAGACCAGGGGTATAAATTGTTAGATATATGGTAATTCTAATGTTTTTAGTTCAGTTAGAGATTAGCAATCACTGCGTAAAGGTGTTGCCATGCCTAAAGCAAGCAAACTTACCAAAGTTGAGCGTTCTCGAATTCTAAAATTCCATAAGCAAGGTTTGTCACAGCGGGCGATCGCAGCTAAGGTAAATCGCAGTAAAACTGTGATTTGCAACTTTCTAAAGAACAGTGAGAATTATGGAAAAGCAAACTCCTCTGGTAGGCCCCCAAAAATTTCTCCTGCATTGAGTAGGAGAATAAGACGGGTTGTTATGAAAGACGGGGGACTTTCTTCTAGTCAAATTAAAGCAGTCACAGATGCTGATTGCAGTCCCGTAACCATCAGACGACACTTACGACAAAAAGGCATGGTAAATAAAAAGCATAAACAAATTCCTCCGCTGCTTCTATGTCACAAGGTGGACCGCTTAAAGTTTGGTCGTGAATACCAAAGATGGGACGTTGAGAAGTGGAAGAAAGTCCTGTTTTCTGATGAGAAAAAATTCAATCTAGATGGTCCTGATGGCTTCCAGCGATATTGGTATAACAAAAACATGCCTCCTGAAATTTTCTCCGCACATCATAGTGGTGGAGGGTCCCTAATGGTATGGGGTGTCTTTTCTTACAGAGGGACGATGGAGCTCCAGGTGATGCAGGGTCGTCAGAGAGAGTTTGTGTGGGGATGGATGGTTATTCCAACAGGATAATGCTGCAATCCACGCTGCAAGACGGACCTTGACTTTTCTACAAGAAAATGGGGTCCATCTCTTGGGACATCCTGCATGCTCATTGGAATTGAACCAATTGAAAATGTTTGGGGATGGATGACAAGAGATGTTTATCGAAATGGCAAACAATATTTAACAAAAAATGAACTTCGTGAAGCCATCTTCAGAAGCTGGAGCAACATCCCCCGCACCTTAATGGAAACGCTTATTTCTAACATGCCCGACAGAATCTTTGAAGTCATTAAAAGCAGTGGAGATAGACTTCATTATTAAATTTGTTTGTTGAATATTTTCATACACTTTTTGTACAATTTCATTAAGTGGTCTTAAATTTTTGATCAAGAGTGTATATAGAAGAACCGATAATACATAGGAAAATTTCGTTAACAAAGAAAAGATTGCTGTTAATACTTTGCTTAGCTTTTGGAAGGCGCATTTCTGTGTATGAATGTAAACATCAAAGACAATTAGAAGCCGGAGTAGATATAGAATTTATCAACGTAATTTTTTGAGTGAAAACACGACGAGCAAACAGTTGGAAATAAGAAAATGCCGTAAGTACTACGCTTAAATTCATAATGTTTATGTTCTTCAGAGCAATTGCCATGAAAGTATTTATAAAAAAGGCACAGAGAAGGAATGTTACGGCGTGGAGGAAATGACTGAAGCCTGAATAAAGTTCATAATGATAGAATTAAATACATGTAAAGCGATGTAAAGAAATTTCATTCTTTTGACTACTGGTAACGAACGCTGATCTTAACTATTGCTGACAGGTTCTTATAATTTAGACTAGTTAAAAGAAAAAAAAATCTTCGATTAATTCATGTTTTGTATTTTATTTTCTACAAATATTTTCTTTCAAATATTTTGTTCCAGAAGCGGAGTAAAGTACTAACACACAGGAAAATTTCACAAGAAACAAAGAAAAGAGTGCTGGATTGCTATGTGATGTCAGTTCTTCAATACGGCAGTGAATGCTGGACAATATCATCGAAAATGGGGACAAAACTTGAAGCAGCGGAAATGTGGTTCTACAGAAGGATGCTGCGGATATCGTGAACTGAGCATGCAACGAAGCAACGATGGGGTGTTGGAAAGAATGGCAACAAAGTGAAAATTAATACTGAGCATCAGGAAGAGACAACTGAAGTTCCTGGAACATGTAATAAGGAAGGATAGCTTGGAGAACCTGATACTGACTGGCCAGATAGAAGGAAAAAGAGACAGAGGAAGGCAGCAGATAACATATTTGCAGGACCTGATCAATTGGATGACGGAACGGGGGTTGCGAGGTGTAACAGGAGCAAACATACTAAGAGCCACAAGGGATAGGGAGACGTGGAGTACCATGAATGCCTACGTCCTGTAGGGACAGGGCACATAGAAGAAGAAGCGATGTTTGTTGGGAATGGGAGAAGATGTAAAAATAAACGTTTGTTAGGATTAGGCGGAGCGAAAGTACTGAAGAATGTGGTGACGCTAAAGTTTTAATATTTGTATATAATTTTGAGACATTAGGCTTATAAGTCCCCAAAATTCATACACTGATGTCCTCAAGGACACATGGCTCAGTGGATATAAACGTTGGTTAGTTTCAGTGACTTGACTCAAAGAGTTCAATACCTTCGGAACAAATAACTTAAAGAGTTGAGTTAAAGGGAGATAACTACATCGCACCTGGCAGTTGCATTGCACATGGAATAAGAATGATATACCCCAGAGTTGAAATAAAGGATTCAGTTCGAAATTCCCAGAACCTGAAGAAGGCCGGAGCGTATAATGGCCAAAGCGTCGTAAGCATGGCAATAAATATGATAACAGTTTGAACAATGTAAATAATGTAAAATTTTCAGTTCGGAAATCTTTTTTAATTTAAAAACAAAACTTGCCGCCTGTTAAATTAGAAATTTTAAAAACTTAAAATTTTGAATTTAAATAATTTAAGAAAAATAGCGTTCCATTCTTCAGCGTTTCTCCTCGGTGCCTAATTACATAATCAACGTTTACATCTTCCGTCCCTATATAAATAATTCCATTTAATAAGAACATTAGTTCAATCTGAAGAAGTCTTTTCAGAGAACGAAACGCACTATACAAACTATTTTTTTTTACTTTGTCATTTAATTACTTAATCATCCCCAAATAATTTATACTTACTATACTCATACCCTCCTATTTTTATATTTCTAAGAAATGAGCCAAACCGTATCACCAAAACACTCAGCTGCCATCGGCAATTTGTAAGCAACGTGTGGCGTTGTTCTCGTAACCGCTCAACGAACTCGTGGCGGATGATTGAGATTTGCCGGATCACAGAGTGCTGGATTTAAAAGGTTTAACTGTATTAGATTATCCCAATCTGTTATGAATAACAATAATTGAAATAAATGAAAATAATTTTTAATATACAGAAAAGTATAAAAAATTCTGCTTCTACCTTCTCGTCAAAAGAGTTAAATGAACTGATATAAAAAAAAAGGTTATTTAACAAGACGGTTCTCTGTGCAGGGCCCGGAAGTTCTTCCAGTCTGAATCTATCCTGCACATATATAAATCTACCATCCGCCCGTGTATTGAATACTGCTGCCCCATCTGGTCGGGTGCCCCTGCTATTCTCCTCGAGGTTCTTGACAAAATACAACAGAGAATCTGTAATGTGATCGATACCGGCTTGGGTGACCGCCTGCAGTCACTCTCTCACCGGCGTGACGTGGCTTCCCTGTGCCTTTTCTATAAATACTTTCACGGCTTCTGCTCCGATGAACTTAGATCACTGGTGCCCCTAGATACGAATTTGCACGAGATACTACAGTGAAACAGATAAAATGTAACCGCAATCTCTACTCCAACAGCTTCTTTTCTCGCACTTCCCGCCTGTGGAATTCCCTTCCGCATACTTGCTTCCCCGACAGCTACAATTTCCAGAAATTTAAATGTAAGGTCAATAGGCACCTCCTAACACACTAACTCGCACCCTTCTTTCAAACACTTTTCCTATGTTCCTCCTTACTAGTCTATCACCCTCCTTTTGACATTTCCTATATCTAATCGCTCTCTCAGCACCTTCTCCTATGTAACCCTCTGCGCTATAGTGGCAGTGGAATGCCTTGCTTGGGGTGAAATGATTAAAAAAGAAAGAAAGAAAAAAACAACTTTTATACGCATGATTATATTTCTACACCATCAGAGCAGTTCACTATATAGACATTGGCAATTTGCTCGTCTTTGTGGTGATATTTTCTGATGTAGAAAAGTGTTACTTATAAAGACATGTTTGTCTACGTGGCTTGATCACGAATCTATTATGTTTAGTTTGCTCACAATATACAAAGATGACAGTTCCCCCTCTGCTTTTCAAATAAGCAATTGTTCCTCCATTGTCTCTTTATAAATTCAGTCTTAGTTTTACTACAAAAAAAAAAAAAACATTTAGAGAAGTCATTAAATGGAATTTTACCTTATTCTATGATCGATAAAGCGTGTACACATTGACCATTATCAACTTCATTGTGCGTTAAGGTTTTGTGGGTTATTTGTAATAGTGACGTATTTGTGTGCTGAAATATATTAATTGAATTTGGCCTTTTTAGTAGATAGCCCACTATAAGAGGGGGTAAAAACAAGAAAATCAAATTGTGTATAGAAACAATAGTTATATATATATATATATAACTATTGTTTCTATACACAATTTGATTTTCTTGTTTTATACCCCCTCTTATAGTGGGCTATAAGAGGGTGTATGTATATATATATATATATATATATATATATATATAGTCATCCGCAGACAGATCTGTTTCGCTGTATTACAGCTCATCAGTACTGCTTAGACTCCGGTCGATTCCTAACCCAGGATTGAAACCCGACCGAATTAGCGTCAGTCGGCGATTCTACCACTAGGCCACGAGCGTCCAGTAGAAGAAGGCAGGCTTTTTAGCGCGTATAAACACGCCCAATAGCTAGCGTGCTCCAATTCATTATCGAATGAGCGGTGCGTAAATGTCGGAGTAGCTACTGTTTACAAAGTCTACCACTCTCCCAGAGTGCTCAATCAGGGTGTGAGTGAGTAAATACTATAGTCATCCGCAGACAGATCTGTTTCGATGTATTACAGCTCATCAGTACGGTTTAGACTCCGGTCGCTTCCTAACCCAGGATTGAAACGGCGTCAGTCAGCGATTCTACCCCTAGGCCACGAGCGTCCATATATATATATATATATATA